>VXBC01002422.1:421079-519707 GCA_013399945.1 Ploceus nigricollis | reverse complement strand
AAAAAAAGGCAATATATAAAGTACTTACAGGTGTCTTAAATATGGTTCTTTATTATTTTGATGGTCATGATGATGGTAATGTTGATGATGGTATATTTCTTGAAGTTCATTTGCCCAGCTTCAAAGAGGAAATTGGATCTAGGATCATTCGAAGCTTCATCAAATGGAGAAGCTGTAAAATAAAAATTACTTCCTGCCGCAGTTCTAATAAACCTCCCCTTCCTGCATCTCCTTCCCTCCATGTAAAACATTTCCCCCGTAGGTTCATAATGATGATTTAATCTCCTTCACTCTTGCTTTATGGAAGCCAGTAGCTGGAACTCTATTTAGATTGATTGTTCTTCACTTGTTATTAACAAGTGGTAAATTAATGGAGATGAACAAAAATGAAAGAGGAGATTTAAATCCAGCTTCCTCTGCACCACAGGGTTTTGATTTCAGACAGTTTATTCCTAATTTGAAGACAATGACAGTGAATTGATAACATTCTGGAGTGTGTTAAGATTCAGTGTGAAGGTTGATAAAGTATTTCGTGGCCTTTTTTATTCAGATCTAGTTATCACCCAAAACAGGTCTTAATTCTTCCCTGCTGGTGCTGTATCTGGTGTCTTTCCCCTTCACTTGGAAAACTTCTCACAGACTGGCTACATTGCAATGAATAGTGCTATAATATTCCTTATATGCTCCTTGTAACTTTTGCAATTGCTTTATAACTGGTGCTCCAGACAATTTCTCTGCTGTTCTCAGAACAAAAGACTGAACATATCAGTTTATACAAAATTTTAAAATTATTCTTTCACCTCCAGGTGGAAGTTACCTCTAGCAGGTTTCTGTTGCAGAGCAAGGTCTTATGGGAGCTCCGTTCTCAACCCATATTGATGTAATGGAAAGAAGACAAGAAATCTGCATATTAGTATAATTATTGTTATTAAGATTATCATCATCATCATCATCATTATTATTAACGTTGGTACTGTTGTTGTTATTTAACAATAATTATGATAACAATAATAATCATAATATTGCTGTAACCAAAATACTAGGCCATTTGTACCATATTTTAAAATGTGACTTCTGTCCAAAGCAGCACTATTTCAATTTTTGGCTTGACAGCCTGCTTAGAAAAAAGCTCAGTGAACAGCTGCAGGTTTCCAATTCCAATTTGTTCATGAAAGGAATACTACAATTTTAAACATAAGGAGTTAGCAAAGTACTGCGTCTTCTAAGGTGCTTCAAATTGGATGGATTTCAGCCTCTTATTAGGATTCACATGACTTTTCAGTGGTAATTTCCCCATTGTTCCAGTCACTTCTTTAACTTCCTGTTTTCTATGGGGAAATAATGTTTGTGGGGACTTTTGCAATATGCGCTCCACTTGTAAGTCAGCCTCTCTTGCTAAGTGTTTGATCTCAGGTGCAGGCAAAGAGGAAAAACAGCTCTTGAAAGAAGGCTTTTTCAGATCTAGGAAAAGAAGGTGAAAGTGATCAGAAGCAGCTCATTTCTGTCCCAGCTCACTTTAAATATAAACATGGGATTTACAAAGTCTTCTTATGGGGGCTATAATCATGTCATGGACCCTGTTACACTATTTACAAATCTTTGAAAGATTTCCAACATGATTGGCCATTTCCATGGTCTTTCTAGTTCAGTAGCCATTAAAACAGTTAGGATCGAGACCATGGCAGAAAGCATTAGATGAAGAAGACAAGATATAATTCCAGTAGAAAACAAATATTGCTGTATTGTGTACAGCAAACAAAGGTGGGTGCACATAAGTGAAATGTTGAAGAATACTGAAAAATTCGGAAAACCTACAATTCAATTACTGTTGTGGGAGCAAAATACTAAGATAGAAGCTTCAATCAAAAAATGTTCTCTGATATTTTGCAGGAGTGATTGAAATGAATGTTTCCCCCAGTTTCACTTTTCCACCTCTCACAGCTGTGAGATTATAATGGGTAATATGAGTATTCTTTAACTGGAAAGTAGGAAAACTAAATTGTTTATTGATGGAATGGAATTAACAGTAATAGTTGAAACTGAAGATGAGTGCAAGGAATTCATTAGATCCCAAAAATGCTGTCTGTGCTATAAAAGGCAGATGCAATTCAGTGCTGATAGATATAAGATAAAGCACATGGGAATACACACATATACCATCATGAGCTCTAAATTAGCTATTGCTATCAAGGAGACCTTGGAGTCACTTTGTATAGTTCTCTGGTGGTCAACATGCAAGCAGAAAGTCAGGAATTTTTTGGAAATGGATACAGAATAAAGCAGGAAACTTATGTCACTTCATAGCTAATCATATCACAAGTTGCTATATGACACAAAGAAAAATTATAAGGATGTTTTATAGAATGAACAAAGTACACATGAGAGGACGGATCACTGTGGGTTTGCACTTGCCTGAAGCTATTACTAAGTGTCTGCTCCTGGCTGTTTTTGAAGGAAAGCTGGGTGACAGTATTTTGCATAGGTTAGAGACCATAAGAGAAGATCATAAAAGACCATTCTTACATTCATTCATTTCTTGCATTCATGCTTTTTAAGTAGGTGAGTTTCTCAATGTATCCAACGGGTATTTAACATATGCTTTTAAGGCACTTCAGCATTACATTCCTTTAAGAACTTTGGCTACCACATAAATATAGTAGCAGGTCCTAACTAGTCTTTAAACATAATGTCCAATCATAAGCTGGTTTAGCTTGATTTATTGAAAAAAAACCACATAGTGCCAGATGAGATTACTGCTCACATATTGTACAATGCACCTGGCTAGGAATGATGCCAGATATATGTCTCAACAGACTTCATGTTAAAATTCAATGAAAGAATGTATCAAATTCACTCTTATGTACATCCTTCTGCAATAAAAATAATAATTTTTAAAAAAGAGGTCATATACAATGAAATAATATGTATACTGGGTCTTTTTCCTCATGAGAGATGCTAGGGGCATTAAATATATTACGTAAAATGTACACATAAATTATATAGTATATTGTATAGATCTTTGTTCTGAATTCTGAAATTATTTGCATGCATTCTTTGAAAATGACATTGTTCAGCTTCATTATTCCTTTTTTCTTTTTTTTTTTTTTTTTTAATCCTGGTTCTTTTGGTTCTGCTCTGTGGTTAGTATCTCTAGTGCCCTTGATACGACACTTTAAGAACAATGTCTGAACTAGAAAAGTACGCTGTAATTGAGTGTTAATGGGAAAAATATACATGAGCTTTATGACAGACCCTTCCAGGGAGCCACTGCACAAGCTTTCCTGGCATCTTGATATCAGATTTTCAGTACTTAATTCATTTTCCTTTTCTAATATGAAACTAAATTTTACGTATGATCAATTCAGTTTTTCTGCCAAGGCTGCTATGGATGACATGCACACAGCAGCAGGTAGATCATATGCTCTGTACTTACTTGAAGCAGTGAGCACATTCTGCTGGGGGTGGGAAGACTCAGCAGCAGGGAGTGAGTGATCCTGGGCTGGATTTGCTTGAGCAGAGTCCCAACCTTTGCAGGGATCCTTCTTGGGCAGAGCTACATCGGCTGCCTCAGGGGCTTTAGCAGAAGGGCAGTTTCTGAAGCTTGGTTCTTACGTGCCCCCACCCAGCACCAGCCACCAGCTATTCCCAAAAGGACTCTGTCGATTTCTTTCACATCATTACTGCTTAAAAATCACCCACTTTGCATGAGCCTATGCAGAAGAGCTTACCAAGGCCATGTTCTCACAGGATACCCACTCTAGAGGCAAAGCCAGCTGGAGGACCTGCCGTCCCCTCCTCAGCTCTCTCCTCTGCCTGCTTATTCCTGTCCCTGGTTCCTGTCTCAGCTGAGTTAGCTCAAGTGCTTCCAGGGCTGTTCTGAAGCTCAGGTAACAAAATCAGCTCAGTTTAGAATAAATCCTTTCCAGATTTAGTTCTGGAAAACACTGAATGCCATCTTTAAGTAATTGTCCCAGCACAGCTGAGGTGCCAGTCAACTGGGGAGCAAGGGGAAGGCACGGATGGCTGTGGGTAGTGAGGGGAAAAGACAGGAGAACTTTTAAAGCTGTTCTGCAACTAAAACTAGTATCTCTCTGCATTGCACTTGACTGTTGCAGGAATAACCCAGCAGCAAATTACTGTCCTCTGAAGCCAGGGAAAGTCACAAAAATAATTGTACTTACAAAAAGTAATCTTTCCTTGAGTGTGGTGTGGCTGCTGCCATTTGTGCCAGGCTCTGTTGGAGGCAGTGGCCATCCCCACCCAGCACCAGCCACTGAGTATAGGGCTAATTTTTCTGTGGGAAACCTGGTAGGTTTGGTGTGTGGCCAGGCAGAGCATCACAGTGCTGCTGCCTGCACTGCCATTACCTGTGCCAGTGGCTGAGGGGACTGGCTGTTGGGACTGCTGTCACTGAGGCATAGGTCAGGATGAGTTCTGGCACATCCCCTTCTGTGGCTTCTCAGGTCCTCCACACCAGCCCAGGATGGCAAATGTCTCCTAGACATAAACCCCACTCCCCTTCTCCTAGCTTTTCATCCCCATTCTCTCCATCCCTCTTTTCTTTCTCTATTGATTTTGTGCTCCTCACCTTTCCTGTAAAACCTGGGATGTGATTGTCCTACCTGGTGCAGCACTGATAGCTCCTCAGCCAGAGTGCCAGGTCAGTTATTTGGCACCTTTCCTTGGTGCCACATGTGTTTCATTTAAACCCAGACCAGCAGTTATGCCGTGGGGTCCTGGCCCCATTCAGCCATCCTCTTCTACCCTCTCTGTGTGGGAGTTTAAGCCAGGCACTCTTGGCCACCTCTGCAGGCCAAATTTAATGACAAGGGAGAAATCACCCTGACAAAATGCATACACAGCTCCCTACACTAAATCACAGATGCTAAATCACACACTCTGCCAGTCAAGCTCAGGATGAGAATTCATGAACACTCCCATTGATTTAAATAGAGGAGTATGCCAGCTATTTTTAATTTATGAGTCCACCACAGTGTTGCTGCTGGTGGCCACTGCTTTTGGTATATTGCTGTGATGCACTAAGCATATACTAAAATTTCCCAACACATCCTGTCACAGAAATTCTCTGGGTCTGTACTGTGTTACTTTGACAGTCATCACTTGTGTGGGGTCTGAAACTTGTCATTCTTCATCTTTTCATCAGATGAAACTTCCGAAAATTTGTATTTGTCTAAGAGGTTGTAATCTTCATTTATTTTTGCAAGGTATACTGATCACATTAACAGCATTTATGACAGACTAACTACACTAACAATTTAATCATGTTCTCTGCTAAGAAAGATAGAAGATGAGTCTCCATCTCAGACAAATATGGTGAGTTTTTTTGCCACTTCAGCTGTGTCTATATAATGGTGTCCTTTACAAATGTTTGCTTGTTAAGGACTGCACCTCAATTAACCCGAATGGTTTTCAAATTGAAACAGAAAAAGAAATGCATGAAAAGTCCACTTACAAGCAATTCGGAGTGAATTGCTGCAATTTATTGCCAGCTTGAAACTCTGAGATGGACCAAAGGTAAATCACTGCATTCAGAAACTAAGCAAAATGATCCACAAATTTTTCCCTCCTTGTTGAATTTGAAGAGAAAACAAACTGTCTCCTGAATACATAAGAGTGTGTTGTTCTACCACCACAGAACGTTTTTAGCTTTTTACAGACATGATTTTGTCCTTGTGCTGATAGGTCTTCCCATCTTAAATCAAGAGCTGAGTCTCTTCAGAGACTCTTTATGGCATCTTAGCCATTGCTGAGCTGAAGACCCAGTATGTTCCCTCATCAGAGCAGCAGGAACTGCTTCTGCCAGGGCCTTTTCATATCTGCCTAGCTTCAACACCAGGTAAAATTCACTCCAACAGGAGAGACCAATGTTCCTCTTGTGTGAGGAGTCTAGCCAGGGGAATCTGACACTCAAAAAAATGGTGCAAGGGGCATTAAACTGAAATAATTTGGTCCCCACAGGGTCCCTTCAACCACAACACAGAGTTTATTTTGAAAGTCTTACTGTGTTCTAAGCTCTCATCATTAGCTCTGATAAGCACTTTCCTGTCTGTATCAAAGCCACAACTGCAGGGCCACCAGGATGATCAGAGCAGGGCAGCCCCTATGGAAAGGAAGCTGGGGGAGAAACTGACTCAGTAGCTCCATTCCAATAAGCAAAGTGTGATGAAAATATGCAAAAAATTTGCTGTCTTTTCTCAATTTGAAGATGTATTAATGTAACTGTTGCGCATCTTTCATTATTGATAAATTAGGAGAAGCAAGGCACCTTGGAATCAGAAATGTAAAGCTATGATGTCTGTAGCAACCAAAACTGCATTAAATATGTTAAAGATCTCAAAAGAAAATCTTTAATCTAATAATCTTCTGATCTGGAACACTATGAGTTTAAGTTTTTGCTTACATTCTAAACATGGGAGAACTGGAAGAGAATCAAATATTTAAAAAATGTGTATAACTTATTCAAAAGTACAGCACACTACCCTGCCTGCATGCAGTGGAGTCCTCCTAGGTAGGGTCAAACTGGAATTTCCTGGCTTTGTTAAGAAGTGCTAACCCATGAAACCTTGTTGATAACTCATGTGCTTTCAAGAACAATTTGCTGCAAAGGGAAAAATCATTTTTCCCTAATGATAAGACAGCTTTTCTTGAACAGTAGCAGCACATTTGCTCCACGGGTCTTTCTTTGCCATAGAATCCTGCTCACTAAAGACTTCCAGTTATCAGTTGGGTAAAATCCAGCTTTGTTATCTGGGATCCTATGGAACATCATTTTTTTGTATGTCAGTTCACTGCTGTTTATTATAAGTTATTTCCAGACTTCCTTCTTTGCTTTCCCGAAAGATCCTTGCACTCAACAGGAGCTACCCCGTGTGACTGCACTGCAGTCTGCTCCGTGTTTACGCCACCGGTGCAGGCAGAGGAGACAGCGAGGCGGCATGAACAGGAAATGAGACAATGACAAAGGTGGAATATGACTTGAGGAAATTCCAGAAGTCCTCAAGGAAGCAATGAGAAAATATTAATTAAAGAATGTCTGTTTGTCTGACTCCAGTCAGATTAGCAAATAAACCCTAAACCCTGATGATGATCTAGAGAGGAGAAAGGAGAGAGTGCAGATGGCTATTGCTCAAAATGAATGTCCAGTAATGAGAGGAACATAGGTGGAATTGGGTGGGATGGGATTTCAAAAGAACTCAGAGTGAGAGAATTTACCTAAGGTGATGAGCTACTGTGTACTAAGAATATACAGGTTTTGCTGCTGAGATTTTTTTTTTATTGTAATGTATTTAAAGGAGTAGGCAATGACTTCATAAGTGGTTTTTAGCCTTAATCTCATCCACTGTTCAGACACTCTTGAGAACAAGTGCTTGGTAGTGATAGGAGGTGAAGAAACAATTATGCACCCACAGCTGAACTGTCTGCTGGGTGGCACTGAGGGCATTTGAACCTTGGTATTGCAATTGAGCACAGACACAGTGATGAATGGGGCTGTATCTGACACAAGGAAAATGCACTTGAGTCATCCTCAAAACTAATCCTCAGTGCTGGTTCTGAAGACCCTCCAATCATACTTCTTCCTTTGTAGCTATCATACCCTACTTTAATTTCTGTCCTCACCATCTTTCTCTTTGATTTTAACTGGAATAAAGGAAGGGCCATCCATGGGATTTAGTGCATAATCCTAAACTTCATAGCAAGGAAACAATGTCTAGGAATGCTGGACAAAACATGACCTTTCTAGGTAATCACCTATGGGCACAAGAGAATCTTGGATCATTGACGTGCAGTTTCTGATTCTAGAACTGCTATTTCCCTGCACTTATGTTGCTGCTTTATCGAAGTCTTGAGAGACAGTTAAGCCTGATCAATGCCTATGTTTCTGCACAAAAGAAAATAACTTCAAGATGTATCTGTTTGTATTGTTTTCAGGTTTGGGCAAATGATTTACTGGGTTTTTTGTATCTTATGAAATTCTCTATCTGTATTTCTTCCCATTAAATATTTTACAAGACATTGGCAAATGTGGACACAGCTGTGCCTCCTGCTATGTGATGGTACACAATGACATGTAGCCACTTCTAATTTTTATTAAAACTCACTATTCTGAAAAACACATAAAAGTCACTACCAATCAAGACAGAGAGGAAGAGCAATCATGTTTTGGCTAAGCTTGTTTTTCCTGCTCAGTGTTCTTCTCCTCTGTGTTGCACATTACTAACATTTCTAGCAGCAGTTGAAGAATGATTAAATTCCTCCTCACACTTTGCTTCCCCCTCATCTTCTTACTTTTTTCCTCTCAAATAATATATCTAGTCACCTTAAAAAACATAACTTCTTTCTATCAGTGTCTAAAGTCCAGAAACTGAGAGCTTTCTACCTTATTGAAGAAGTAAACTCTTTTACTGTTGGTGACTGAAAAGCTCTGGAAAGCTGTGGCACGGAGTGGATTCTTCCCTCTCTCTCACTGTTACAAACTGGGGAGATCCTTCACTGCTTGTGCTGAAGTGAGGGAAAAATCAACACCACATTCACTACTCTGCATGGATCATCCACTGTCTATTATGAGCTGAAAATACCATCATAAGAAGCATTAAGAAGGCACAGCTACTAGTAATGAGCATATGTGTTTCTCTATTATACTGATTTTAAGATAACAAGGTATAGTGAGTGCAAAGGGCCTCATTGAGTCTGCCAAAAAAAAAAAAAAGAAAAAGGAAAAAAACAGCAGAAAAAGTAGAGTAGAAAAAGAAAACCCTGCCCTAAGTAGTTCTTTTTCTTCTTGAAGGCTGTTAATGAAAAGGGAAAAAAACTAACACTTGAAATGAAAGACATTGAGGACCTGCTTGTCCTCGTGCACATTCACTGTGTGCTGAAGCCTGTAACAATGAAAGGAAATGATAGCAGAGCAGGATTGCCCTCCCTCAGACTGAGAAACTTTCACTGCAAAAGCATTTTAAAAGAATAACTCAGAGTACAGTAATTAAAGCTGATTTGGTTTCTCAAAAGACGGCTTCAAGCTTTTGTGCTGAACCTTCACAAATTCCACAGGGCTTTATTATTAATTGTGTTCCCCCTGCACACTGCTCTCTTTGGGATGTTTCTGCTGTCACAGGCTCAGTATTTCTCACAGGCTTTCTGTACATAACTGAGACTTGTCAGGAGAGGGAAATGTTTTTCTAAGCATTTTTCCCCTTTGTCCTGCCTCTCTTGTGCCTTGTTCCCTTGGTAATTTTTTGTTTGCTTGCTTTTTAATTTTCTTCAACATTTTCTTTCAGAAAGTCTCTGGTGGAAAGGAATGACATTGGGGCTGGATGTTTTTCTTTCACCACTCTGAGATCATATGTCACACCCACCTGGGATCGTTGCTCCTGAATGTCTGAACAACTGGTCTCTTGCAGGAGCTGCTTGACTCACTGCAGGGCAGGCAGTGGGTGGCAGATGAATGCAGCTGTGGGTGCAACACACACACCTGGCCTTGGATCCACATTCTACCAGATATCAGGAGAGACAGAAACAGAATTTAAAGGCTGCTGCTAGGCAAGGGAATCTGGGTTGGGAAGCAATCTGTGGTAGAGGGAAGAATCAACCCTCCAGGCTGTATTTCTCTCACAGCCATTTTTCTTATGTTTCTCTGTGTTCCTTTTGATTGGTTTTGTGTTTTGTTGCTTTTTTTAACATGGAGAAGTGAAAGGTTGAATTTTGTAGAATTTGGAAGACAGGCTATGTGTCCTGGAATAAAAGTGAAAGGTAGCACTCTTTATTGTAGTCAAAGGGACTATAACATGAAAGGTAGTGACCCACTGTCATTTGAAGGATACCCCTAAGTATCCATAGGCACTGTTGCTACTTTCCTGGGTAAAACTCCACTGCTAATATTTCTTACTCCTTTCTGTTATCACTCATAATAGATAAAAAATGTGGGGAAGAAAAAAACAGGTTCCAATTTGACTGGTGTTTGTGTTACTTTAACACATGACATTTATTGCTCGATGGTAGTCAGCAGATCACCTTGCAAGGCTAGCCAATCTTCCACAGAAATTCATGAATTTCAGCAAAACAGGGTAGATTGGAAGGGGACCTGACTGTGGAATGCAGTTCTTTCCCTCTGAAGAAGAATTGTTCAAATGGAAAGAAATAGGAAGTCCCTTTGCCATCAAATATATTGTTTCATGCATCTAGATGTCCTGACTAGTGTATGACTCTGCTGCAGGGCAAGGCTTCTTTTTGTGGGGATAAAATGAATTTTATTATCATCACCCACTTGTCCTTGATGGCAAAGTTGAGGGTTCTTTAAGTGCTTTCGATTTTTTGAGCCAGATGTAGGTGTGTACATATATATAGGCATCTACTTGTGACTTAGTCATCTGCCCTTCCTTTACAGTCAAAAGGAGAAGAAAATTCTCCTGCACCTTTCTTGATTTTAGTGAAGAAAATATCAAATGAACTTGTGCTATGTAATGCCCTAAAAGTGCCTGTTTGTTCCCATTAACTCCTCAGAGAGGTAGAATGATCAGTTTAGATATACTAAGAAATAAATGTCACTCCCTATCTTCATCAGGGGCAGAAAGGAGGATCTGAGAAACTCTGGGCTGGTTAGCCTCACTGTGATCCCTGGGAAGGTGTTGGGACAAATAACCCTGGAAAGCATTCCCAGTGACAGGAAGGTTACTGGGAGTAGTCAGCATGAATTCAGGAAGGGGAAATCAAGTCTGACCAAACTGATATCCCTTTATGCTAAGATGAACTGACTCCCACAACATTCATAGATAAACTGGTAACATATGGACCAAATAACAGGGCAGTAGAGAAGACAGAGTCAGACTCTTCTCAGTTATGTTTATTGAAAGGGCAACAGGCAAAAGGCATGAGCTAATATGTGGGAAATTGCTTTTAAACGTAACCATAATTTTTTATTATGATGTTGGTCAAACACTGAAACTGCTTGCCCAGAGAAGTTGTTGAGCTTCTGTCCTTGGAGGTGCTCAAAACCTGTCTGGATGCAGTCCTGGCCAATCTGTTATAGTTGACTCCAAAAGATATCAAACATATTAAAATATTGTTTGTTTGTTTATCCAAACCCAATGTGCTACCAGAGGACAAAAATTCTGGAGTAGGCTTCTGAGTCTTTTGCCAGGTTATTTGTTTCAGCTCCACCATAGTGGAATCAAACCAATGCTCTCATTGACTGAAAGCTCTGCTCTCAGGAATGCTTAAAAAAAATCAAAACCATTAACAAAATGTGTGGCAATGCCTTGGATTCTTCTTGGTTGTGAACATAAACAATGTGTTGTTTCTTTTTTAAAGAGTAACTTCTGAAGTATCAGGTAAAGATGACGAGATCTGCAGAGTTTATCAGCGTAATAAGTGTTGCCCAGGAAGACACAGAGGCACATTAGCATCACGTAGACATGATCCAAGACTGGGTTTGCTCATAGCATCATTGACTGGATCCAAGAGCAGTAAAAGAGAACATAAAGTGTGGGGTCAAAGAGAGTTTGTCCATGTCTGAAGTCAATATAAAATTTTCTCCCTTCTCTCTAGAAGAGACCACTAAGCAGGAGAGTTTAACTAGTTTTTAATTTACCAAAGTGTTTTTCTTCTCAAGGCCCAGAGGAAAACCAGACTTCTGTAAAGTGAAAGGAACTTGAAGAATTTCTTCTATTTCTTCCAATCTCTAGGGAATCTGGCCTCATCTCTCATAGCCTACCTCATTTTGAGACCAGTGGTTATAGAATACTCAGAAAGATGCACCCAGAAAAGTAATAATTCCCATTGTGCTTGGGCAGAAAATAACATTCTGTGTTCTCAGTAGCAGACCTGGCCATGTGGTCCAACCTCTGCAACCTCCAGGCTTCAGTACTGAGAGTCCCAACAGCAATGAAACGCTGCCTGCCAGGGCTTCAGCTGGTACAGACTGCAGGAGCATGTCGTGCTTTGTCTCATGGGTCACTTCCTCTACACAAGTTTCTGCCCCTTTCTCAGCTCCCCAGTGGCTGTGGGGTTCATTTCAGTGCCTCCAGAGTGCAGTTTGTGCCTGACATTCCAGCAGGGCTTGCTGCTTCTGAGCAGTCACTTAGGCTAAAACAAAAATGAGTTACGAAGTGACAAGATAGCTCTAGACACACCAGTGAACTAGAAATAAGTGGAAAGGTCAGTAAAATATTCTTCTGCTGAATTAGAATGTGTGTTATTTAAGAATACATGGAAACGGAGCAGCAGTTAATGCTTTGCTATTGCACAACATATTTTTATATATTTCTTATCTCATTAGCACACTGAATAGGTGTTTGAGGAAGGGATGCACCCAAAAGCCCATTCTCTGCAAAATTAAAGGAAAGGAAATGTGCAGACAATAATGTCACAAGACCCAGACACAGAATTTTCTTAAAAATCCCTTTATTTCTCTTTTTTAACTTCTGATCATGATCTTTAGGAGCAACATTTTTCAGATTTCCTGTGTCCTAGAAACATTATTAATGGAACACTGAAATGTTCTTTGAACATGCACCAGGTGCAAGACTTTTAAAATCAGATCATTTTCAATTACTGCTGCATTTTCCCCTTTTTCTTACTGCAGCATAGGCATCATTTGAACAGATGCTATTTTATGAACTGACCCACTTAGAGACAATACCATGCAATGTTTGAAGCTGGTATTCTGATCTGGCACATACTTGCAAGTGTTGGTGTCTCTTCTAATAGCCCTTTACCTCTACTGAAATCCGACTGCAATGGAAATGGGCGGAAAAGGCAATGCTGTATGTGATAAAATGCCTCTGAAAGCACAATACATAGCTCAATGTACATAGATCCATGTATTGTGCTCCATCCCTTAATACAGAAGTTAACGACAATGGTTCCAGGTGCTGTGAAAAGAATTGGGAACAACAGGACCGAAATGGTTTATTAGGAAAATTTACCTAATGAGAGGGTCACAAAATCAGGACCTGGGCTTACTCTCCCTTCCTTGGTAAGTCTCAAGTCTTCCTAGAGGCACCCCTTCGTTGTATCCCACTTCAGTACATGGAACATGTGGGTCCCGGTACTGTTCTGCCCTCTGGAGTGATGATGCCGAAGTTTTCATACATGATGGCAATGACAAGATTGGGAAAATACCTATAACAATTAGGAAGGGGTCAGGGAGAAGGATGTAGCAGGTATTTCTTCATCAGATGTTTTCAACCTTGCAGGAAGCAAGGCATTCTTCTAGGAAATCTTTGCCTGGTGGAAGCACAACTGATCTCATGTACATCTGAGGGTGACATTCTGGCTAGCTCCTGTCAGAAGCTCTTCTGGTAGCTTGGACAGCACTTGAGATATGGAGGATGCCCAAGCAATGAATCATGGTACAATTATAACAAGCTGCTGAACTGTTCCAGAAAACATCTCAGTTTCAAACCATAAGGTTTCTCATATTTAGAGTAAATTTTACTGTAACGAGCTTGTTCGTCTAACAGGCTGGAAAATCTGGTAGGAACTGCCAATTTGTACACATTTGCCACTAATAGGCTTCTCAAGCACTGTGGAGGTTTCTATAGCTGTGAAGCCATTCACATGGCCTCTCAGTCACTCTCTGGGGATGGATGTTAGATCCATCACAGCCAGCCTCAGAGCTATGATTTGTGTTATGGGTTGTACTGGCTAGCAAAATTGTCAGTATCCAGAACTGCATTGTGCTTTGGCTATCCAAAACCAGCCAGAAAGTCATCCCCTCTCCCAAAAAACAGCGCTCCTCATGAGCAGAATGAAAAGTCACCATCTGGTGTACGTCTGGCAGCAGACAGGTGGTGGAGTGACAGAGTCAGAGCCAAGTCTTGGTGGATGAGTTCACCAGTAAAAGGGCAGAATGGGCACAACCTCCAAGGCACATCACACTTGGATGGTTGAAAAGTGTCAGCAGACTTAGGTTATTAATTAATTAATAATGTCTATTATAGGTTCCAAAGAAAGTGGAATTGCATTCTCTATACTTGCAGCGTGGTTGGATCTGCAAATGAGAATCTGTCCAGTGGAGTGAGACCTCCTTTCAGGCTATAAGGTAGCTGCAGTACACATCACAGCCATGTGAGCTTCCCAGTATGGGTGCTGGTGGGTTAGGGACAATAGTTCCTTCCTTGAGCCCCGGGCAAGGGTGTTACAAGTTAGACAAAAACTATTTTTTTTTACCCTTTGCAGGGTGAGTTCTTTCTTTGCTGACAGAGAACAATTTGCTCAGTGATTTGATGCTTCCTGACTGTTTAGTTACTTTGTACACTTGAATAGGATGAAGTTTTAATCTGAATTATTCCACTTAGATGCAAGGAAAAACTCTGGAAAATAGGACTTTGAATGGCAATGTTCTCTCAGTTTTGGTCAGTTTCTATTCCAAGCCACTGGGCCTGGAACAGATGCCAGCTATCCCTGAAAAATACTGTCCTTCCTCTGCTGCAGATGGGAAGCAAAAATGAAAGATGTTGTTCCATTCTGCCATTCTGGCAGGGGTATTTACCTAATTGTGCCTTCTCAATGGCAGGAAAAAGGCCAGGAGGATGAGGGTCACAAGACCTTCATCATTGTAGACTGTGAATAGAAGCCCAAGGTTTAACAACTTCAGAATGTTAACTCAAGGTCAGCAACCAGTTTATCAAGATGTAGTCACTTATTCAATGTGGAATAAATCTGGTGATCCCAGAAATTCCTGCCCTGGGATCTAGTTTTGGTAGTTTGATTAAACTTACTTAAATATGACAAGACTGGAAATGAATAAAGCTGGTGCTCCAGAGGGCACTCTCTAGTACTGTATCAATTTTCAACACAGTAACAAAAGTGCTTGTAATCTATCCTTAAAGACAACTAAAGCTAAATGCAAGATGTTAAATTCTTTCTATGCAGTTTATTTCTCTAAACTGTGTTTTCTTTGGGGTTTTTTTTTGGTTGGGTTTTTTTGTTGTTTGTTTTTTTTATTTGTTTGTTTTGGGCTTTGTTTTTGTGTTTGGATTTTCTCATTAGTTTTCTTTTTCTTTGTAACATCATGTTTTTTCTGAGTTTGTAAACCAATACGGTCAAACTCCAAAGGCAAACCATGAAATTCCTCAGATGGATTAAAAATAATGAGAGTTTTAAATGTATCTTTTTTTAGTTGCTATTTGAACTGTTAGAATTTAGGATTTTGATCCATTTGGATTCAGCATTTCATTTTTCCCACTGTAAGCAAGGACTATCATTCTCAAGAATTTCAGGAGACAGTGCTTATAATAGTATAGTACTACCAAGCACTGTATAAAGTGAGAATACAAATGGTATCCAGTCATACCAGTGGAGGATTCCTGCCTTTAACCTGAAAATTGCAGGCAAGAAATTTCTGGTGTCCCATGATGCAGAAGAAGAGAATTTCACAGGATTCTGACCATTCAAAAAAAGTGATTCACATATTCAGAAGCGGTCTTATTCACCTTCATCACCATTATTTGCTTCGTTTCTGTATGAATATGATTGCATATAGTGAAGACCTATGCCTTATATCCATGTGCTTGTATTTGAGGAGATTTAGAAATTGCAGTTAGTGAATCTTACAGGCATTAGGCCTTAGCTCTAAAGAGATGCTCAGAAGTAGCTTAAAGCTTTACTTTCTTTGGGACTCTGATTTTTTTTCATTAGAGCTATGCACTAAAAGCCCCAGCTTTAATAGAAATTTGGGAGTAAATTGCTGTGCTGCTTCAAAGCTACTAAAGTGGAATCTCATATAGCTGCAAGGACTGCTTGCCCAGTCTGACACCTCTGCTTCTCACTTTGCTTTCAATTTGTCCATTTTCTCTCTTGCTCAGCATCATTGCTCCCTTGACAGCCACTTGGATGTGCAGCTGCCATCGTTCTGTCACCTCTCTGGACAGACAGCAAGAGGTAGCATCAGTCTCTACTGAAAGACTGATAATGTGGCATCTTGCTTTAGCTTTGAGGAGAATACTGTGCAAAGGGGTTGCCTTTCAGTATTGTCTTGGTGGTTTTCTGAGTGATTTCTATAGTAGGAAAAGAGGTTTGATCCCCCTTTAGGGTCTTCTAAGATCTGATAGACTCCTGCAGCCTGTATTAAGACCATGAAACTCCACCTGGACTGGAGAATCATAGACTCATAGAATAATTTAGTTTGCAAAATTCCTTTAAGATCATTATATCCAACCATTCACCCAGCACTGCCAACTCCAGCAGTGAACCATGTCCCCAGGTGCCACATCCGTAGGTTTTTAAATACCTCCAGAATTGGTTACTCCACCCCTTTCCTGGGCAGCCTGTTCCAATGCTTGATAACCCTTTCCAAGAAGAAATTTTTCCTAATACTTAATCTAAGTCTCCCGTGGAGCAACTTGAGGCCATTTCCCCTCATCCTGTCACTCATTACCTGGGACATGAGACCAACTCTCACCTCACCACAACCTCCTTTCAGGCAGTTGTAGAGAGCAACAAGGGCCCTCCTGAGCCTTCCTTTCTCCAGGCTAAACACCCCCAGCTTCCTCAGCTGCTCTTCATCAGACCTGTGCTCCAGAGCCTTTGGTGGGTTCAGGGAAGCTTGGATCAGGAGAAGTGATGCAAGGAAAATCCCCAATTCTTTCACTGTTCTCCTTTTGGGAAGAATGCATTCTCCAACTTATTAGCCCAGATGGAAATAACCATCTAATTTACATTACAGGTAATAATTTTCTTCATATTTTTGATTCCTGATTTCAACTGTCTGTTGTCTAGAAATATTTTTCACTACTGCATTCTGAGAGGGCTTAATTTGGAAGTTTTCACATATATGTATTTTTTGCCTTTGCCAAGTTCCCATCACAGGCAAATACCTTGTCCTGTAAAGTCATCCAAAAAGCAATTCTTTCAATAAAGCACTTTGTAGTGTGTACTTATAAATACTGGTTGGTTTAATTGCTGCTCTAACTGTTGTGACAAATTATTCTCACAAAACATTGGAAAAACACCCCTCTGACCCTCTTTCCTTAAATTACATGAACAAGTCTAGTAAAAACAGCAAAAGTTTGAAAACCTGGGATTTTCAGATAAGTTTTGGAACTAGATAGCTTTTGTGGTTAATGTATATTTAAAAAAGAATTGTTGGAGAGATCCATTGGGCACAAGAGTCAGTGGGGAATATTTCTTGCAAGTTCAAGCAGTTCCTTGCTGGTTAGGTTTTCCACTGGAGGTTTGCTCCATGAGAGGAGCCCTATCCTGGTTTGTTCTGGTTCAAAAGAGCTCACAAAAAAATAGTGCCAAAAGATGGTCTTGTGCAGAATGAGATGTGTCTTGCTCCTTGACAGGTCTTGCAAGGAGCTTTGAATCAATATTAGCAAATTGTGTTGAATTTAAAGATTTTTTTTTTTTTGGTTTGTTATGTGTTTTCCAAAGGGAGTGCTTTTCTTCTAAACAGACAGCATTTTGCCTTGCCAAGCTGAGTTATCACAGGTTCAGCTCTGCTCTTTTTCCTGAGGAGAGATGCTGTACCAGGGCTTGGCAATAAATTGTGAGACCTGGAATCAAGGGATTAATCCTAGAGGAAAATACCACTTAGGAATAATTCAGAACAGGGTCTGCAAGCCCTGCATCCTGCATGGGCTCACAGTGGGGCCAGGCACTGGCTCCCTGCCTGGTGTGACAGATACAGTGGAACTCTGGAGGTAGGTCCAGCACCACCCAGGGCTTCAGAGGAGCAATCTCTGCTCCAAGAAATCAAGTGTTACAAAATCAGGACTTAAGTTTGTGAGACAGCTATTACAGTCTTTATTCAAGCAAAATATTTGAACATAAGCTGGGCTGTAAGGGTACAGTTAGTCCACCAGTTTCAGTGAACTGCATATACTTCAGCTTTACCTGCTAAGGAAAAGAACTTATCAGGCAATTGTATTTCCACATTGTCATTCTGTTTTCCAGTTCAGTGAGAAGAAGCACCCTGATTTAACTGAGACTTCCCCTGAACAAGCAACTCATCAAAGCAATACAAGGCTATATTATGCATGGAAAATTATATTCTTTCATGTTGTACCTTGGCTTTCTTTCTTAAATGATGATTGGTGGGGGTTTTATTGATGTTCAGCAGCTATATATCAAAGACAGCAGCTCATAAGATCAGAGAGAAATTATGATTGTGTATTAGTGGCTGGTTATTATTTAAAAACAAAGCCTGTATTAGCTACCCCTCCATCAGACACACTCTTGTGGATATTTTTTTATGATTATTCCTTTTTCTGAGTCTCACAAAACAATTTAAAGCTAAGCATAGTAGAGCTTATTCTGCTCAAGATATCAAGAGAATTTACATAATGACAAATTTAAACGTAATTGCACAAATTAAATAAATTCACATGTAAAGGAATATGCTTCAAAAGTTAGCACATTCTTGCTGGCTAGGATTCAGAAGATAATTAAAACCCTCAACCTTCTTGCTGATCATCAATCCAGAAAACACGTGAGTAGGTTTATAGAACAAAAGCGAAGGCCCTGCTCTCGGTATCCTGTCTAGACAATGAGTTGACCTTATTTAAACTGGTGCACTGGGGGCATCTCCCAGGACTTGAAATCCATGAAAGTTAAGGAGCTAATTGCTGGAGATCAAATCATAGTGTCCAATAGAAAAGGTGTCCAAAATTTGTATGTACTTTGGGAATATTTTCAAAGGGAAAATAGAGCCGAAGAACTCGGGAAGGAAGGCTGCTTAAACTACCATCTGCAATTTCTGTCTGTTGCTTGAGCCGTCTTGTTCTGTGCTAAAGTGAATCTTTGCACAGTTGTTCTGTGAGCCATTTTGAGGAACTAAGCCAGCTGAATACTGAAACTAATTTTCCTTGGTTTGTTTTCCAGACAGATCAGTTCCTCAGTGTGATTCACTCGCAGACAGCCCAAGGAGTGATGCTAGGGCAGGAAGGAACAGCAAAGAAGCTGAAATGTGATTATCCCTTTACTGACCATTGACTGCATTATTCATCTACTGCCATGCTGAGAAATATGTTTGTTTAGCAATTTGATGTCTTCTTTACAAGGGCATATAGTGACAGGACAAGGGGGAATGGCTTCAAACTAAGAGAGAGTAGGTTTAGATTAGATATTAGGAAAAAAAAAATCTTTGCTGCAAGGGTGGTGAGACACTGGAAGAGGTTGCTCAGCGAAGTTGTGGCCCATCTCTAGAATTGTTCAAGGCCACCCTGGATGGAGCTTTGAGCCTGGTCTAGTGGAAAATGTCTGTGACCATGGCAGGGGGCTGGAACAAGATGATCTTTAAAGTCCCTTCCAACCCAAACCATTCTATGATTCTGTGATGTTCAGACTGACAGGTAACTGTAATAAACTGTGATATGGCTAATTACCCCTCCTTTCTCTTTAGCCCAAAAATTAGGACCAAGATGTTCAGCACAGTGCCAGGAATAGGTGAGAGACTGAAAAATTCTGTAAAAGTTACAGCATACCTCAATAGTTACCTAATTAACCTGCTTAATTTGATGAGACTAAAACTATCTTCAAATTGGATATCATCTATTTATGGTCTGTTCACTAATATTTTATAATACTTATTTGTATGGCATAACTCATTTTGTGTGAATTATGGCTTTTTTTTAAAAAAAAAGCTGTAATTGTGGGAATGTGTAAAATGATCATTTATTCTTTATCTCTGTGTCTTACAGTCTGTGTTTCAAAACCAGGTATAGAATATGACTGTAAAAAATGAAGTGTTTATCACAAGGACTTGGGCTTCTTATGATTATTCTCTACTGGGTTTTGAGGTACAGCTAACCCTCCTGGTGAAAGCATGAATCTTAGCATGATCTCATATAGTGTTGCTATGAAGATTAAATATCAATAGCAAAAGTAATTATCAAACTTTTCACTTAAAGAAGGTCTAGATGTTTTGACTCAGCAGAAAGTGCAGCACACAATTTGAAAATAAGATACATTTTAATATCCTGAAAAGTAGTTTATTGCAAAATGTGAGCACTAAAGAAGTATATGGGTAGATATATGGATATGAAAGTACTCTGCTTATATCTGATATCTTGTAGTTATTTCAGATTAAGTCTGAAAATCTGTGTGATTGTTTTCATTAGTGTTTCTTGAGACAACATAGTTCTCTGTGGGTTAAGTAATAAAAGGAAAATTCCGAAAACATGAAGATTTTTATTTTAGGCTACTGAGCCTTGAGTTTGTGCCATAAATTCCATTAGTGTGGGATAGATAGATTTAAATTCGTGAGGAACTGCTTGTTCTAGATTTGTGAGTTTTAGATTCCTTTGGAGATGGCATCATCTGAGCTGGCATCCTCAATAATATCCTTTCTCGAAACCACTTCCTTGAAAGCCTGATCTTTAGAAACATAGAATCATTTAGGGTGGAAAAAACCCTTTAAGATCACGAAGACCAATTGTTATCTTAGCACTACCAGGTCCATCACTTAACAGCTCTTAAGTGCCCTTAAGGGCCACATTTTCACATCTTGTTAACACCTCCAGGGTTGGTGATTTCACCACTACCTTAGGCAGCCTGTTCCAGTGCTTGATAACCTTTTCCATGAAAAAATTTTCCCTAATATTCAATCTAAACCTCCCCCGGCGCAACTTGAGGCTCTTTCGTCTTGTCCTATCCGTTACCACTTTGCAGAATAGACAGACCCCCCACCTGTCTATACCCTCTTTTCAGGGGGTTGTGGAGAGTGATAAGGTCCCACTTGGACCTCCTTTTCTCCACACTAAACACCCCCAGCTCCCTCAGCTGTTCCTCATAGGACTTGTGCTCTCTTCCCCACTTGCACTGNGTGCATGTTATCTCTGTGAGAAGAATCTGAACTATCCTCTCCTTTTCTTGAGCTAGTAAAAAGAACATCTCACATGCATAGTTTCTATTTTAACTACTAAAGCTTAGTTTTTAATTACAAAACTACATTTACTATATTATTAAAATGTTAATACAGCATAACTTTCCTACATAGCATAATACATATAGTAAATATCTGTGTAGAGCCATACAATATGTGTTTATCACTGTACATTTTTCCACTTATATGGGCTTCTTACAAAGGAGAGTGCTTCCTTCATAAGCAAAGGGTATTAGGAATGAATGCCCACACTCTGAGAAGTGAGACAGATTTCCCTGATTTCAGAGAGTTCAGTTCAGTTGTATGCTCTGTCACAGACAGTGGGACCTTTTCCCTCTGAGGTATTAAGGTACTTCCCTAGCCACCGGAAGGGGAATATAATAAAATTTAAAAACCCACCCAGTCCTCTGTTCAGCTTTTTGTTAGCTAATTGAATAGGAGGTAGATTGTTTTGGAACCAAAAACCAGGAAACTCACCTGTGCTTGCCTTGACATACAAACAAGGGCCTGTCAGTGACAAAACACCTTTAATTCAAGCACTCTTTCTTGCAACGGGGCACAGAGCAGCAGTGACTCATGCAACCATGTCAGGTCTTTGTACCTGCTGGGACCACTGCCTCTGTTCTCCCACCTCCATTATGTCCATTTTTCTCTGCTCTGGCTACTGTTTTGGCTGTGCATGCTCTGGGGAAAGGTTGTTTCATACATCCTTGTATCATTTACACTGCTGCCGGGCCCTTACAGTAGTTCAGGTCCTTGGGGGATCTTTGCTGCATGACACCAAACAACCAGCTGAGATGTTTAAATCTGAAAGCTTTTTCCTCTTCACTGTGTGAGCAATCAGGGGAGGAAGAGGAGTTCTTGCCTTGCCTTTCCAGGCTTATTTAGGCATGTAAATTGAGTACTTGACTGAATTGCTCTCTCTCTTCATTGACCACATAGGGAGTCTCCAGAGACTTATGTCCTGCCTTAGGCATCTGACATCAGACAACTACAAATTGGCTGAGTGCTATCGTGATTACAATTTTTTTCCTCTCTAACTTTATTTATAGCTTTAATCATTTCAATTATTGTTGGTGTAGTTTCTATGACCTCTTTTTTAACAGCAAGATGCAATTTTTTGCTTTTTTATCTTGACCATCTAGGCTAGTTTTCTTATTTTAATAATAATTCACTTCAGAGAGCCTTCATCCAGTTTTCAGTCCACTTTGCAAGCTGCTCTTATTTGCATCCTCCAAAGCCTATATGAATCACAGAATCACAGAATCATTGAGGTTGAAAGACACCTTCAAGATAATCTTGTACAACCATCTACCCAGCACCACCATAACCACCCCTAACCCCAAGTGTCATGTCCAGACTCCTCTTGAACACTTCCAGAGACAGGGACTCCAACAAGCTCCCTGGGTAACTTATTCCAATGTCTGACCACTGTTTCAGTGAAAAAAAAATCTAGTATCCAATCTGAACCTCCCCTGGTGCAACTTAAGGCCATTTATTTTCTCTTGTCGTTTCACTTGAGGCATGGCAGAAAATACTGACTCCCACCTCGATACAACCTCCTTTCAGGGAATTGTAGAGAGTGATAAGATCCTCCCAAGCCTTCTCTCATCCAGACTAAAAAACTCAGTTCCCTCAGCCACTTCTCATAAAAATTATTTTCTTCACCAGCATCATTGTTCTTCTTTGGATAACCTCCAGTTCTTCCATGAGGTAGGAAAGGAATCCATAAGACTGACACCAAGAAGATCCCACTGAAATTAACTACATCCAAGATGAAAAGCATTGTCTGTTAAATGAAAACAGACAAATAAAATTTCACCTAAGTTCTGCCAATTTAAAAACATCTGTGGAATGAGAACTGGATTTTAGCTGAGATCCTTGAGAAAGTGAAGCCATAGTTAAAGTTAATTTGGGGGAGTTGAATTACCCATCTTTGCTTATAAAAATGCTGTGGGAGCTTCTCTGACTGGAGAGCCAAGATATCCCAATTCTTGATTGCTGGCTCTACACCAAATTGTCTACCGGCAGAATTTTATATGATTTGCTGAAGCTGTCCCCAGTTTCTGGTCTGCTTGACTTTTCAAGCTGATATAAAAATAAATCCCTTCAAGTTTCTTAGCACAGTGGAAAATTATCTAGTTTTATACACTAGCTATTTTTAATAAGTTTTGTTTTCTGGACAAAAGCCTGTACTTATTTCCCTAGGCTAAGCAGGCAGGTTGCACACACTGAAGCTACACTGGTGTCATGCATTAAGCACAGCTCCCAAAATTAGTGACTATCTGTGGATACAGCCCACTACCAGAAAACCCAAGGAGCAGAAAATGCCTAAAATTCTTGACACCAAAGAAGTGCTTGTAGTTAGAATGATTGACTGATTTTTTATTTACTGGGGATTGTCTTTTCCAGGAGAAACTACCTTCTGTCTTTGGGCTTGTTACTTCTCTGGTAAATGAAACAAGAAAATAGTTTTGCTTGAACTCATTCATTTTACCATCTGTGAGGCTCAAGAGGAGATTTGATCTGCTAAAAGTGATATGTGATTCATATCATTATATTCTGGATAGAATGCATTCAAATATTTTTATTTAAGGTCCAATCAGAATAATGAGCTTCTTTTTTGCACAAGATCCTACATCCTTTACACTTTTGCATTCTTTCAACTATGCTTCTTGAACATTTTTTTAAAAGTACCACAGCTTTCAGTTTATTTGAAAAAATATTATCATTTTCACATACATTTAATTAAAATTTGAAGGAATTTAAATGGTGGCATGAAGCAGATTTCTGCTGGAATAGAATGTGAGAAAAAACACCCCCTAAGATGCAGCAGAATTTTTTTATGTTCCCAATGTTCATATTTTGTCATTAATTTTCTATTATTTTTAGAAACTGTTCTCTGGTATGTATTTTCTTATTCAGTAATTATTAGAAGTACAGATCTGTTGATACAGAACTTCAAAATAAAGAAGTTAACCACTGTAATCTGTCAGCACAGGGGACAGCATAGACCCGCCACCACAAATTGTTCTTTCTCTCCACAACCTGCAGATTCCAAATATTCTGTATTCCATTGATTTATCATACTAAAATACCACAGCTTGACTTTGCTTCTGGTTTAAACATTGTCTGTACTGAAATAAGAGTTAGAAATGAAACCTAAGCATGAGACCTGCTCTGTTTCTTCAGTGTCAAATCTGTTGATTGCAGTGACTACAGTAGATTTTATCTTTCTTCACATTTGGAGAATTAGTGTATCAACGTGAATAAATGATGGATTTTCTTTTTATTAATTTTATTCTTTGCTAAGTGTCATGGGGTAGCTTGTAATGACCACTAATTTCGTCGTCATCTGCAAAATCTTAATTTGTGATAGCAATAGGAAAACTTTTAACAGCCAGATCTGTTTGTAGGTCCCTTGACAGATCTTCTTAAGCCCACAAATCCATACATTTTTCAAAAGAGAGGGTCATTTTTAAATAGTGTTCTACTTCAAAGATGTAGTTTAAAACTGCCTTAATTATACTTAATATTTCAATATTTAGATTGTAAATTTTTCTCTTTTTTTTTTAATGGTACAGCTGATGGTTTATGGTTTTAGTATAATGAGACTGAAGTTGAAACAAGACATGTATGACTGAGGTTTGCAGTTGACCTTTCTAACATTTTTCATTTGCAGAAATTCTATCTTGAATTCTATCACAACCATGTAATGGGAAGAAATACCAAAATTTCAACAATCAGTTACAAGATAGGAAAAATATCTAACCTGTGGCAGACTGTGCATTGAGCTGAAAAGGTTAAAAGCTAAGAAAATTTGGCTGAGTGGTGGTTGCTGATTAAACATGAAAGGACAATAAATGTGTAATATTATAATGGTGGTTTTATATACTCCATTTTAAAGGAGAACTTTAGTTTAATGAAACCTTAATTTAAACAACAAAGAATTAATTTCTTGTCTTTTTCTTCCCTTCCTAAATTTACAGGAGCCAAATAAAATTAGAACCTTTCTTTGAACATTTTAAAGATTTTACTACTTTTGGACTGCCTGGATACTTGCTTTTATTAATATTTTATCCTGCCTCTTCCCTTGAATTGCATTTTTCGTGGCAATGCTTTAATTAAAGGGAGCTGAGAAGCAGAAGAATTGGTCTTCAAATCTTCAATTGAAATAAAATGGGGTTTGGTGCTGTCAACGTGAGACTGAATGGTTAACACTTGAGGTTTAATTTATATCAATTATAATTGACCATCCTGTGAGTATAACATGGATAAATGTTACAGAGAATGAGTTTTCATACCCAGGACTGTGCAGTTTGCAGAGTCTTTAATGTTGTGTAGCTAAATAGACATTAATATGGTGTGGTAACAGCCACCTATCCAACTCAGGTTGCAACATGCCATCCTCACTAACTCCTGTATGTCCTTCTTGCAGGGGAGTAAAATGAAGGGAACATAAATACATCTGACAAAGTCATCAGGGATTAGAAAACAGAATCCAGCAATAAATATGGTAATTAGGCAATTTGAGACTTAAAACACAGGGTTCTTTGAAAATGCAATTTTGGGACTGAGAACCAGCACTGAAATTTTTACCATTAAGGAGAATTATGATAGAACTGAAACTTTTTAATGACATTTAAACATTTTTTATTGGGAATTTAATAACTTTTCTGCTCATGCTAGGGAAATTTTAATGATGAAGCTACATATAGAGAGCTGTCTGTGCACACCCATCCTCCCTACTCTGTATAATCTCCAGCAGCTGAATTTAGACTCCTCCAACATTCTTTCTATTGCAGTATGATGATGGGGGACTGCTTAGCTAGCAATGAGAATGTGGAGTTTCATGATTAACAGTAATTTTGGACAGATAACACAAACTAATTTCATGTATTTGATACATGAAATGTATCAAATACATGAAATTGGCAAAGTAAGCTTTGCCATTTTTCAGTATTATGTTCCTTATTAATATCTACATACATTTTTGTGGTCAGTGTTTCCCATTATGATAACATGGTAACAAAGCTAATATCTTGAAGCTTTATAAGTAGGTGATTCTTACTAAGAAGGCTTGATGACTTTTTAAAGTGGAATTCGAATAAGCAAAGATGCCAAGTCTAATGCATGACAACAGTAAAATTTCTTTACATCCATGAGATTTTCTGCCATGTCACTCTACTCCTCCCCACTCTCCAGTCTGCCATCAGCTGCTTAACTGCTCCTCAGCCCATGGGGAAATCTCTTGGTCTTTCAAGCAATGGCAAAACTCAAATAAGAAATCTGTGCATGGCACCTTAGGGGAATGTATGACGTTAATTCGGTCTTGGTGGTGAACCATAAATTCTGTGTCACACTTGTGGGGACCAAACCAAGAAATTTGCAGACTTGCACTCTTTCAATATTTCAGAGTGTGAAGGGGTGGTAGAACCTTTTTCAACTGTATCTGCAGCAGTTATGTTTAATTAGGGACCATTACAGATCACCTATAAAAGCATAACAAAGCAAGTCTCACTGTAACTTGCAAAATCATTAAAACTAGCCTTGAAAGCTGAGGCAAATGGAGGCAGCTGAGGCAGAGGTAGATAATGATCTATGCTGGGCATCAATTGTATTTCCCCTGGGCTTGGCTAAGCAAAGTGTGATGTGCTCTAGCCTGGGGAGCCCTTGCTCTCAGCATGGCAGGGTAGCTGTAGTGCCACAACATCATTTTATTTTTGCAGGAACAGTAAATGCAGGTGTGATGGTGTAAAATCTGTATGTGCAGGTGAGGTGTGCTGTGCTGCTTTTGAAACTGTGCAGTTAAAGATGAACACTCTGAACTGCTTTCTAGACCCTAAATCTGTGCACAGAAAGTATACAGGTACTCAAACAAAAAGGTCAGGAAGTTTTGAACCCTTTTGCCAGAGGCAGGGTAACCAGCATATCTGTCACCCCAAAATATTTCCCATGTGGTTGCAGTGCAGGAGACAGGATAGGGAGAATTGCATGCTGATAAAAGTTAATGAATACTTTGTATGCCTGAGAGAACAAGCCCCCTTGATTTTTAAATCTCTTCTGTGTCACTTCACCTCCCCAGACTGATCAGTATCTCTCAGACAAGGCTTTGTCATTGGAGTGCAGCCAAAGCATATTTTGGCATAGGCAATACTAACAATCTGTCACTCTGTGGATAAATAAACATTTGCATCATTGTGTGTTTAAAAACTAATCCTGAAAGGCATTAAGTTGCATTTGCAAATGTCCTCAGTGTCAGTCTGGGTATTCCTGCTGTCCTCAAGAGCATTTCCCAGTGAGCTCCCTTTCCTGCATTGTGTGATTTCTGTCTGAGCACTGGGGGATATTCACTCTTCTTTAGCTATTTATTTTTTTTAATGTAAAAATTCCCAAACTGAGCCACATCAGTGTCACTCAGCTATCTTTGCTGCCGCCACTTTTGTGCAAAGTTCACACAAAGCTAACAAGATCTCAACTGGACAGCAAATCTACAGCCCACCTGATATTTTTGGATTGCCTTTTCACATGATCAGTGCAGCCCAAAGCAGATGGAACAATACAGAGATGAGAGGAAATACTCTTGTTGTGTATATATCTACTGCACCATTACAGTGTCCAAAGGGCAGTCCAGGCTTTTCCATTGAAAGGGACCATTGACCTTAACACCTCAACACATTTCAAAGCCTTATAAGTAAACCCATCCATTTCTATCCTGAGTTCACGTATTGCCTTGAAATCATGGTGTCATTTTTGATGTTTGATGTTTATAGGTAAATGTTTTACAGTAAGAATAACAAACCCAGAAAGAAGTGAAACAACATAAATCCCAGAGCACATTTGGTTTCCTGGAATAAATCCTTGTAAGCTGGTACGCTCTGATCTTGTGCTGCATTTTGTCCCTCAGTTTTAGCAGCACTGCAGTTTGGATTGCTATATCCTACTGTCTCTGTGGGACTTCAGGTTCATAAACCAGTGAATGAATTATATTCATCCATTTGTTTAGTTTTATTGTCTGTGGCAGATAGGATAAGGAAAATAACTTTGTGTAATAAGGAATCTCTGACTGATGCTGTGTAAGTTTGAAATATATAAGTCATGGCTGGCCCTGTGTATGCAACTGAGCCCAGTTTGGTGTAAAGAAATCATAGAAATGCACTGATTTGTGGCATTTCTGCAGCCTGTAACTACGGCCACACTTTAGGACTATTTCCTTCTTCTCAGTGCTTCCTAATGCTTCCCCCCCTCTCTGATGTTGTTTGTTCCCACTCAGCCACACATCTGCACCTCCTTTCTGTCTGTAGAGGAGAGCAGGAGCTGCTGCAGGACCCAAGTACACATGTCCCCAGCCACGTGTCTCTTGTCCCAGATGTCCAGTGGAGCTGGATCCAGGTGCAAAAGCCTTTTCCATGAGCAGCTGCACTCATCCCCTGTTTGAGAAAAGGTTCTGCTTTGGAGAACAGCAGAAATGGCCACAACTGGTCCCTAGAGAGACCCTGGAGCCCAGGGAGTGCCCCATGCCATAGCAGGAGGATATATCTTGCAGGAACTGTGACCATGGAGAGTCCTGGCAGGATCAGCTGTAGCCTGGGGAAGGGCTTGCACTGGAGCTCTCTTGCCTGCTGCATGCCACAGATTAATTCTGTGTGTTCAGTGCCTTGACAATTGTAAGTGGTGACAGGTTACTGTAGGGACCATGATGTCTCCAGTGGGAACCCCAGTGGCATTTGGGAGAAGTCTAAGGGATATTTTGAAGTTTAAATTTGGAGCATTTTCATTCTACTTAATATTACTTAATTACCTAATAACAGTTTTTCCGTCACAGAGACCAGCTGAGACAGAGAAATGGCAAAGCAATGTTGGGGTTTGGCTATGGTCCATTGAGAATTGTAAGTGCATTGGGAACATTTGGGCTGGCTTGTTAACACAGTTTTGACTCCCTGAATGAGATTTAAAGTGAACACAAGATGAGATGTTCCCATTTGACTCTAAATACTGACAGGAGGTTGTTTATTTCTTTTTTGATTCTAGTCTATAGTTCCAGGATTCTGTGACATTGTGCCATGACTTTGCTGTTGAAGGCTGGCTCATTGCTGGAAAGTCAAACCTCAGACTCAAAAACTCTAGCTCTAAAGAAGTGAAACATGTATTTTATAGCAATTCCTGGAATATGAGAGCTTGGAAGCACGGTAGTTTGCCTGGAGGCCAATATCCCTTTCAGTTCATATAATACAATTAATCCTGTGCATTTTGCTTGATTTCCAGGCATTACTCCAGCTATTTGTCATGAGGAGAGTAACACAATTCCTTCTGACCAAGCCCAAATCATCCAAGATTTTATAGGCTAAGACCAACACCTTGGCTGCTAACTGGAAGATAAATGGGAAGCAGCAAGGACTGTGGGTTTCTGACTTTACCATGTCTCCAGTGAACCACTTCATTCAATAACCAAGCTGCATCCTGCCTTTGCTCCAGTGCCTGAGCAGTCCCAGAGCAGGGTCCCCAGTGGAGCAGATTTCAGCAGCCCCACTACTTTAGTTAAACTGGAGGAGGAGCTGGTCAGTTAAAATTAAAAAAAACCAACACCCACATCACATATTGCTGTGTATGACTTAGATGTTAAGGATGGGTATAGAATTTGCAAGAGCTAAGACTCTTCAATATATTTGCATATATTATGTAAATGTCCTTGAAAATATATTGACATATATTAAACATGTGAACTCTGTAATTTGTGGTACAATCTCTTACACTGAGAGTGATTCTGCACAAAAGCTAGTGAAGTTTAGCTTGAAAATATGCATGGTAAATGTTTATATAATTAGCCAGACACACGAAGTGTACGGCTAATTATTTTAATTGATTCATTTCCGTTGTGTAGACCAATTCTTAGAGTAATTACTTGACAAATCTTAATTGATTAGTTTACTTTTTTTGAAGGCATTATTAAAGCTACCGTTCCCTGGGGGGATCTTCATTTCCAAGAGAAATATATATCATTTATAGCTGATGTCCTGGACACTGGCACAGCACTTGCTGTTCAGGGACTCACTGTTCACTGCCAGCCCTGGAGGGTTTCTCACCAGCCAGTATTAAAGGTGTTCAGATGAACAATGTGGAAAACAGCTGCCCCTGCAGAGAGTAATCCTCTAATATCCAAGTACTTGTCTGAGTCTGGAAATGGCTGAGGAAAGAGCAGGAGCTGCTGCTGCAGTGGCGTGTGTGCAGAGGATGTGGAAGCATGGAAGGCAAAAGCTGTATTTTCTGCGTAGGAGCAGTTTGAGCTGCATAACTTTACTTAAAATGTAAGGTTTCAGGGAGCTTCACCAAGGAAACAACACTTTTCTCAGCAAAGTCATCAGGAAAATATTCCAACTATTTTGGTGGTAGTAGCATTTTGCCTAAAATCTTTGGGTCATGGCTGCATGTCTTTGAAAATTAAGGCTGTGATCTGCTCCATGGATATTTGTGTGTGTGACTATATACTAGCTAAAGAGGCAGGATAATAAAGTTTCTGGTTTGCTTTTGCTGTGACTGTATTAGGTCCAAGTTTTTTATGTCTTTAAACTAATGTTTCTAAGAACACAGTGTTTAAAAGCCAGTTCTACACAGGAAGGTTGATACTTTGTTCACAGTGGTTTTATTGTTAGCGAGATTAACTCATGGATTAGAAATAATGAACCTGCTAATTTAATTCCCCCCACCACAATCTTCCTATCAAAATGCAACACTCTTGTTCCAAATACAAAGACCTTACAAGAAAGGAATTAACTTGGGAAATGTATTTATTTCAAGGGCGGGTGGGGGGGTGGGTTTTTTTAATTGTTTTTTTTGTGGTTTTTTCATTCTCAGAAGTAACAGAATAATGTACTGAAAACCAGGGAGGAAAAATCAATCTGAGGCAAAAAGCAAGCATGAAATGCTGTAGCCCAAGTGGATAAAATGAGATATAAGCAACTGAGAACAGAGACTTAGCATGGGAAATGTTAAGCAACCTTATCTCTCTGTGTTGCTAGCAGCTCCATCTGTTACACACAGTAAAAATACTGAAACCAGAAAAGCAAACACAGCAACGATCAGCTTTATTTATTGAAATAAAGATGCATAAAACAACACTCCTATATCAAAATGTCCTAGAGGAAGAAAACCAATCTCACCAACATGGTTTCCCAGTACTGGAAGAACTATGAAGGGAATTGCTGGAGGCAGAGCTGCTATTTGTAGGTAGTGATACACCCTGAGATACAGAGGACAGAAGGGTTTCTAACACAACAGAGGCTTTATACAAATTTTTCCAATTTGCATTTTCTATAGCTATATTAGAGACCCTGGCTATTCTGTTCTCTTTTTTTTGAAATTAATTGCTCTGAAAGTATACTGGTCAAAGTGATTTACCATTCCCCTAGGAGATTATAAAGAGGGAATCTGTTTTGATGGTTAATCATTAAATGGAGTCCTTTCCACTTCCAGGAACAGAACAGCTCCTAAAAGAAACAGTGACTGAAGTGAAACGCTCTGTATTCATGCAACCTTGGCTTGTAAATAAGCTGAAAGTCATGCAAGCAATGGCACATGTGGGTCAGGTACTCTCTGAATGAGCAACTGGAACCATTCTGTTTGCAAACAGTGAATTGGCCCAAATTGCACCTTAGGAAACAGGATATTATCTGAGTGATCTAAAATATGTTTTCTGCTGTGCTTGCTGCAGATGAAAACATTTTTTGTTCTGCGCATTCCTAGATAACTTACGTAAATTGAAAATTAACTTATGATGTCAATAATCATACAAAACTATAATTTTTGTCAGGTTTTTTTTTCTGTAAAGAAGGAGTCAACACTTTAGTTAAACAGACTGATCTAGCTCCCTTCTCCAGCAGTGTTGAAATGAGGATGCAGAAACTGTAATAAGCATTGATACTTCCATTTGCAACACCTACTGAAGATTCCTTCAATCAAGGATTTAAATCAAATGAAATTTTTGCCCAAAGCAAAAATCAGTCCTGCAGAGATGAATATATCATTGCATTTGATTCAGGCAACTGCCCATCTTCTGATCAAACAAAAAAATAATTTTCCTTTTAACCAGCTCCTTTCTCACCCAGATGTTGTTGGTGTTTGTATAAAATACCACACATAATTATGCTAAATTTTATGGCATCTGCTTAGCTGAAGCAAATTTAGTAATTTTTTTGCAGAAATATACAGTCAAAGAAATGTATGTGACTTAAATGTTTACAGGACTAATGCTTATGTGTTGATGTATGTATCCTTTTCCAGAGAGTTTTTAAATGGAGCCTTTGAAAAGGTCTCTGAGTTCCAGTATAACACACCAGAATATGCTGAATTACTCAGCTGCATCACCAAGCATGGCAAGTGTGTGTGGATATGTATGTGTTTGTGTAATTTCTATCAAATTAAAAGCAGGAAGTTAAAGGGGCGAGGCTCTGCTACCCTGAACAGATGCCTGACTGTGATAACCCTGCTGACCACGTCGCTGAACTTTCCATGGAGAGCCCAGGCGCAGTCTTGCAGTGAGTGCCAGCTCTCCACACCTCTGGGATGTTGCTCTGAAGGCACTCCATGCTCCTTTCAGGCTCCTGGCACTGGCTCCTATTCATCACAAAACAGGCTCAGATACCGCGCTGCGACTGAGCCCCAGCCTGATTTCCCTGGAATGTGTTCCCAGCCTGAAGGGGCTCTGAAGCTGCCTGGATGCTCACAGACACAGCAGTGCCATGGCACATGGCCACGCTCTGTCCCACAGAGGCCCCTTCTGTTCCATGATGAGCACAATCCTTGGTGTGGATTTGGCCCACACCAGGGAGAGGTTGCCCACAGGTTGCCCTGGCAATGGTTTGGGGCCAGCACAAAGCAGCTGTTGTGGGCTTGAACATCTTGTGCTGAGGACAGGGGCTTGGAGAGGGGGAATTAGATGTATGGATATAAAATCCATGTTATCACTTTGCTTACTAGGACCAGAAGAATGGTCTCTAGGAGGTTTTATCTAGACACACAATCTGAAAGATATGAGCCCAGCTCTTTTTACATACAGCTTCTGAATCATTAAACTACAAAACCCACTTAAAAATGAAAGTTGGGACTTTGCTTCCATAGTATTTTCCCTTTTCAGCATCATGAATAAATACAAACTAAGTTTTACTTTCTATTACATCGTCAGTGTTTGGCTGTGCTTACTCCTGTCATAATTCCTGCTCTGTATTTTGGAAGGAACACAGCTAATGAATGATCTTTGTTGCCAGGGTTCCACTAATCATTTTCTGCTCTAGGAAGCTGCCGGGAAATGTGAATGTGCCTTGTTGCTCAGAAAGTCTTTATGCTCACATACTGCTTGTGTCAAGTATTGTGGTTGGTCTCCAGCAGCAAAGATCTGTCTGAGCTTGCGTGGGTTGTGGAGGTTGCTAAAACTATTACTTTTTCTCCCCATTTCAAATATGAAGGCATATCTTTCTCATGTCTTCCCATTGTTCCTGAGCTCTACAGATGACTCTGCTTCCCTAGCTTTAAGAGTTTGTGCTATTTGTTTGATGGGCTTTTCCTTTTCCTTTTCCTTTTCCTTTTCCTTTTCCTTTTCCTTTTCTTTTCCCAGCTATCAGTGATGCCTAGTCACTATAAAAGTGTGAACCAATTTTTTTCTGGGATTGGTGTTCCTACAAATCTTCCAGGTATTCATTTAATAGAATAATTTAAATAATTTCCTGCACTCACCTATGTATAGCCTGCTCCAGTTTTGTAGAGATTGGTTTAAACTTGTCTTGTGCATCCATATCAGAGAAAATATCCCTTCAGATGCTGATGAATCTATGGTGATAATTTAATATAAGTAGCTTTGATGTGATAGGAGGGAAGCAAGCAGAGAAATGATGCCTGTGACTTACCCCTTGTTGAACCTGTGGTGCCTGAGGGGAGACATCTCCAGTGCTGAGAAGTGCATAGGATCTGAGATTAGTTAATCTCAACCCAAGTAAAATTTTAATGAATCTTTCTTGGTTTACTGCAAAATTTCAGGGTGCATGAACCCCACTTAGCATTTGCACAGGCAGGCTCCTTCTCCTCAGTTGTCACATACACCACACTACATTTACAGAACTTTCAGCCTTTACCTTCCATTTCTAGGACACCTTCAATCTGCGGACTGCCATGCTTATCAGATTTGTGGTCTTCTACCTTTATAATGCTCAGAGAGGTGAAGGGTCTTCAGTTGCTCTATTCATGAACTTGCCAGGCTTAGTGCATGGAAAAGCCTTGTAAATTGGTTTCTTTCTTTTCTACTGAGTTTGTTTTCCTGAGGACACCATTAACAGATACAGTACAATTTTGTTTTTTCTTTTATGGTGGGACAGATACCAGTGCAGTCACATGGATACCATCCACCTGGGTAGAAAAAAGCCCACCTCTGTAGATGCCTGGTTCAGCCTGGTGCTGCTGGTATGAATGGTTACTGATGACTGAAATACAGCACCTTTAGAGCCTCCATTAGAACTAATTAGTTTCACCACTGCTTTGTTGGTTATGGTTGCTTTCATTTACAATATAGGGTACATTGACTCCTCTGCCTTTCTTTCTCAAAACAAAAAATACCTTTTCTCCTTCTCTGTGTTATCTGAAGGTAGGGACCACCCTCAGGGCAGATGTCAGTTGATGTCTGCCACTTAAGGTCCTGCCCTTGAAGTTGATGTGATACTTGAAGATAATTCAGATGTACAAGTTCATATCAAATGAACCCTTACACAAGAGACAGAAGAACCTGGGGCATGACTCATGATTTTCAGAGTTGGTTTTATGTTTTACTTTGTTTATTGAGTCACTCTGTGTGTCCCTGAATTCTGACTGATGCTTCTGGCATTACATACAGCATCTTTCGGTCAAGTTCTGTTTCCCTTAGTCACGTAAAGGCTTTGAAGTCTTTCATCACTAACACAGTCCAGCTGCACTGAAGCATGGTCTCCAAGTCATTTCAAAGTACTGATTCATGTTGGTTTTTTGCTGTGGTATTATTCTTCTGTTTAACTTCCTCATTCTATTGCAAAATTTGAAGATGTTCTCAATGCTGCCCAGCTTTGGGCATACAGTGCTCCGCTGAGAACTTTTACAGGTCTTGTGGACAGATGGTTCCTGCTTTCTGGGATTGCAACAAGGCACTTCATAGGGCGTTAACATTTACTGCCACAGATAGTGAGAAAATTGCTTTCTGTTTATCTTTATCTATAATCTTATTTGTGAAAAAATAGTGGCTCAACCTTTTTAACCTTCTGAACTTGCGTATGCTTTCAGACAGCTGCTATGTTTCACTGTCTTTCTTTTTTATAATCAACGTGTTCATGAAGTGTTATCTTCTGTTCCCAAACAGAATTTCATTCCTCAGACTACTGTGACTAAATTCAAAATAGATAATATTTAATCTCTGCCTGTATGAGTAACAAACAGAGTATTCATCTATCACTGGTCACAGTGAGTGCTGGATACACAACGTGAGAATTTCTTTTAAACAATGGATTCAGTTTGAGGAATGTGAAATACCAGTTATATTCTTTTCACTCTGAAGTTCTGCTTTGGATCAGGGTAAGTAAATCATCTTTAGATTAAATGACAGAAATACTGGTAAAATGAAAAAAATTTGAAAAGAAAAAGCATTGCTGCACATATACAGAATTTATAGTAGGCTAGACTTAGGCTAATCTTTTTTTTAGTGTCCAGCATTTTTTATTCTGTTTTGCCTGTCTGTATGTTTATTAAGTTATACCTAAAAGGTTAAGTAATGCTGCACCATAATATTGTGGCTTGTGTACATCATAGATTACAGACCAGATGCTCTACAGATGTAAATCAAGAGGGATTCAGTGGCATCTGCAGAGCAGTATTGGTTTATTAATCAATATATCAACTGGAGATCTGTCACTTTATGCGTAGAGATACATTCATACATAAAAGAACTATAGAAAGTATGTTCATTGAGTTGTCAAGTTCCTGACACTTGAAAAGGAGAGCTGATAGATGAGGTACAAGTGTCCAGGTGATTTTGTGGAACAGCACTTTTACTTTACAATTGACAGCAGAGAGAAACAAATTCAGCAAAGACTCTGCTCCAGAAGTTTATTCCTAACAAAAAAATGTGTGAATATATTATATTATGTGTACATGCATGCAAATGTGTCTTTAGAGTGAGGATATGCATGTGCATACATATGTGCTATGCAATGTATATATAATATCAATTACAGTATCTGCTTCTCTTACAGCTGAACTGGGAACACGAACAGAAGCAGAAAATGTGTGAAAACAGCTGTCTCCAAAGAATCCCTCTCCTCTCCTGACTGCAGGTTGCCAGTGTTTCCTAGAGACTGCACAAGCTAAAAAGTTTTGCATTATTTAAGAGAAAGGCACATAAATCCCTCATGAGGATTCAACCCGAATGTGTTCTTTAAAGAGAGAGGTTGATGATGCTGATGCTTGATTGTACTATAAAGCTGTGCATTTTTCCATGCCAGCAGAGTATGTGCACTGAGCAGTCATTCAGTGCCTCAAAAACATCCGTGGAAAGACACCTGATTCAATTTAATCCCTAACCTTGCTGGGATTTTTGCAAGGCTTTTCATGTTGAATACAATGGGCTCTTCAGCTTCTTTCCTGAAATCCTTGGCAGCTCTACCAAATACTCCATTGCCCATATCTGCTGGGGGATAACAGTTACAGCAAAGAATACATGACAAAATGTACTGTAGTATGGCTAATCATCCACAATAAGCAAAGAGGGACTTGGTCTATCAGGATTCTTTAGCTTTTGCCAGGATATTGATGGTACCTCCCAGGTGGAGAATGGAGTTGGAGGAGGTGACACTTGGGGCACCAAGCCTAAGGATGCCCAGCACAGCACATTCACCACAGCCTGCCACAGGTGCAGCTCTAGCTTAGCAGCTCTCTTTCGTGTGGTGCCATTCAACATGCTGCTGAGAAAACTGCACAGCCATTTTGAGGCTGCCAGAACCCAAACTTTACCTTAGGGGCTAAGTCTCTTGGCTTCCAGGGTCTATTTGAGGTGCCTGTTATTGTCACATGTGGGTGCAGTGACAGAGGTGTGTTCTCCTTGGCTGTTTCCAAGACAGTGGTTCCGCTGACTAATCAGTGAGTTTCTGAAATGGTTGTTTTTGTACATTTTCTGCTTGGAGATTAAGCTGAGCAGAATGACAGCCCTTGATCTGCTCTCTGCTCAACATGAGGGAGGCAAATTAACACAAACGTGGGTGGAAGAATCAAGAACTGAAGTCTAAATCAAGAGGAAAGACAAGTTTTGAGATGGGTTGATAAGTGATACAGCAGGTTATGAGCAGCTGTGAAAGGAGGATGAAGGAGCACAAGAAAGGCCATCTCAGAATGATTGGTGAGTGCTCACTTTTTTGGGGGGGGGATGTCTTTTTGGCTTGTTATGAACCTCCCCTCTCTGCTGCATTTCTAGGACATCTCAGAACAAATGTCCAGTTCACCATGTCCACAACTAGATTTGATGTACTAAAGCCACTGAGCACCAATGCATGACAGATCCTGTTTATGTGCTGGACTAAATATGTCCATACTTCCTAGAAACTGATTCACCCACATGGGGAGAAGAAAAAACATTCACCAACACTGCAAGGATTCAAATGGGCTACAAAACTAAATTAATATCAATAGAGTGAAAGTGGCTCAGGTTGGAAAAACTGAAATACTCCAGCAATCAGTTTGAAACATTAATAAAATCAGACACATGAAACCATCTTTATGGAGTAAGGGAGTTAACAGAGAAGTAACTCACTAGTGACACAGAGATAAGCCACTTGCCTATCAGCTCATGATGCATTCATCAAGCCATCTCAGCTTAGATATGCTCAGTAAACCTTTCTCTTCACAGAGCTTTACAACCTATGCTCTTTGTTTTGGCTGTTTTTTCAGCACCTCCTGATTTCTGAGGAGTTACAGAGAAGAAGCCAGTCTGTGACCCGGCTGTTTATATTGTAGCTAGAGGTCACCTCTATGCTAGAACAGAATCCTTATCAAGCTAAATGCTCTTTTTTTCCTCAGGCATCAAAGTTTTGGCATGATAAGATAACCTGACTTGAAAGTTCCTATTGATATGAACTCATATGAGTTCATATTCATATAATTGGCAACATACAAGCAGGAAAAATAAGTTGTATCTGTTGTTTTCCCATTACTAGAATCCCATTTTGTTTATGGACACTGGAAGTAAGCGGCTCCACTCAGTGGTAATAGTAGTGATGGCTCTTCTAACATTTAACCATAGCTACTAGAGTGTAAATCTGTTATACACACCAGGGTGAAAATTGTTGTGGTCTCTATAGATTTCCAGAGCAGATACAGGCTTACCCTGCAGTAAAACAAAGCAAATAATTAATAACCTAGAGCAATCTCCTCCTGTTGGAGTATATTAAAAGAATGAGGAAAACTGCAACTACCATTAGTGGAAATAGTATCTACCCACATTCTGATATTTACTCCTTGTTCTTCAGGTGACTCTGAATGCAGGATTGGACATAATCTCTGAGGCTCAGCAGTCTCCTTTGCATGACAGGTGAGGGAACTGATTTTGGCCAATGTTGCTTAAAAATCACTGGCTGCCACATGGAAACTAGGGACTATGATCAGGATGTGGAGCTGACACTCCAGGGGTACGTGTGCCACCCAAAATTTGGTGCTCTCCTTTAGCCAACCTGCTTTGAATTTTTAGCTAGAAGGTAAGGAAAGACAGGAATCACTGTAATGTAATATTTACCACTTGTATAGAGATAACATGTTCAGCTACAGAGCTTTTTACTCAAGACACTCAGCCATCACAATTTAAGGAATTCCCTTAAATCCTGTGAGCTGCATTAGGTAACTGGACAACTATTTGCAATAAGATAAGCCTGGCACTCCTGATGTTCGTGGTATTTCTTATGCAGACAAAGACTGCAAACACAGAGTTTACCTGTTTATCTCTGATTATATTTAGTAATCTTAAAAGATGGTGAAACTCAATGATAACAGTCACACTATGAAACCATATTTTTACTAAAAGGTAAAATGTTTTGTGTTTATCTGATTGAGATGGAACAGCTCCAGCTCAAGCTTGTCTGTGACTGGAATAGGATATTTATTTACTTTCTGTTGTAAGCTTTGTAGTGACCTGCAAACAAGAGTCAAAACACTGTTCTCCTGCATGTGGGAGGTTAAGCCTTCTTCCCTGAGCACTGTGCAGGGAGCGTGCAGCTCAGTAATGCTCATGCATTTTACATTGGTATCAGCAGGGTTTTGTTTCTCCACCATGCTCAAAACAGAGCTGAAATGGCACCTCTGGGTCAGAGAGAACCAAGGGCACAGCCCAGGCTGGAAGGAAGGGATCTGCCTGCTCTAAGGCCACTGCAGAAGAAAACCAGAGGCAAAATTATCCCACAGGGACATGTAGGGAAATCCAAATGCTGATCAAGGGAGGCTCTGACCAATCCCTCAACTGGTCTGTGGAGGGCTATGGTCTTTGGCTCATTTCCATGAGCTTAAGATGTGGCTGTGACCTGACATATCTCTCAGGTATGATATTTAGTTTGCTGAACCATGTGTTAACTACTTAACTATCAGCTTCTATTCAAAACTGTAAAAATATTATTATAAGATGATCCTTTTGTGTCCCTTCCAAGTCAGAATATTCTGTGATTCCATGATTCTGTGATATTATCTGATATGGTTTCTTTTCAAAGCCTTTTACTAATATGAAGTAAATCAGAGCAAGTCAGATGATACTCCTCTATGCAGTATAGCCATAAAAACAGTGAAAGAGCAGAATCATAATTTTCTCTGTCAAACTTCCATGATTGGATTTATCCAATGTAAGTGTGGGTGATGGTCTTGGATTCAGAGTGCAGCTTGCAGGGGACTGTCAGCACATGCACACAAAAATATGTGTGCAATACATATACTCACACAGATGTGTATACACACATATAAATCTTTCCTTGTGTGTGTGACTGTGTACATATACATATCTATATCTATAGAGAGAAAAGGAAAGAGATTGAGTACATATGAACAAATAATTCAGCTTTCCTAAGATCCAAAGTGCCCTCTGGATGTGTTTGCCTCTCTTTGCTAAGTACTGAGAAAATCTAGGGAGGCTGAAAAAAGGCTATTTTTCGTAATACATTTCCTAGCTTGTGCTACTAATTCTGAGGTAATTTGCTACACTGAAAGGTGTTTCAGATTTAATTAACTTGGCTTTTAATTCTGATTGTTTGCTTTGTTCTTTCTTCCACTGTGGGCAGGGAAAACGAACTGTGGACTTTCACTTTTATTACCAATCAGTGCCCAATCACTTCCACTTTTGCATTCTCAGACATGTACACAGAGCTTCTGTGCAAGAATACTGACATTTCTCCTGAATTCAAAACTCTTTTTGTTAGCAGAAAGGACTGAATAAACAAAAATTCAGGGAACTTTGTCTGCTTTGAAAAACAATATATTTTATACTGCCTCTGTTGCTTACATTTCAAACTTTTCCACTTCAATTCTGCCTTTAAAATGTATTGTTTATCATATTTCTGGTCTTAGTCTGGGGGATCTGCTAGTCTGAGGTCCATGCAGAACACTTCCTTATTTCTACATAAAAATGGTTCTCAGTGCTGCAAGGCTGAGCCAAACAAGGGAATTCACACCACCCAGACCTCCTTTCAACTCCAGCCAGTCCAGACTCGTTTTTGCATACTTTGGCAAGCCCCAAATGCAGAAGATGGTTTGTCTTTCCACAATAGGCACAGTGACACTGAGTACACAACAGGGCACCTTCTCAATCTTCTTTCTATTTCATGAATTGTTGACATTTTAACCTCTTAATTTAAAGCCTTCATCTGAGATGACTGCTTCTTCAAGGACGAGGAACATTTGCCCAGTTCTGCCAAAGGTTGTTGTTATTTAATACAGAAAAATTGTATTGATAAAACATTGTTTAAATCAATGGCAGTATCTACCTGTTGATAAAACTGTCATAGTAGTACATCTTAAAAGAGCAGGAGAAACATAATTGCATTTAGTGACTATTTGACAAGTGAAAACAAAGGTATTTAGTTGCCCCCTTTCCTAGTCTCAGGGCAGAATCACTCACAGGAGGGCAGCACAAGAGGCTGAAGAAGGAATTTAACCCTCTTGCTCCTTATTCATAGCACTCAGCTTGTTATTCAGAACCTGGTATGTTGGTGAGAATACCTGTTGATGAGTGTTTCAGTCTTGTGGAGTTTTAGCCAGGTAAATTGTGTTGAATTGTAGAACTGTTAATGTTTAACTGAAAAAGTCCAATTTCTTCCAAATCTGAGTGCTGGAAGTGCTCCTTGATCTCACATCAACTTCCTGTGTACAAATGGCACAGTGCTGCTCACATTATCCGTGGTGACACTTCCACACAGACAATGGACAAGACTGACCCTTCCTCAAGCCAAAATTTTAGTTCTGTGTACAGATCTGCAACTTATTTACTCCCCATTCCACTTTCCAATTTGCAGACAATCCTTCTGCAAGAAACTTGAAAGAAGAAAACCTTAATTTCAAGATTGCACTGGATTTAGTTCACATCAATATAGGATCTTTGACTCAGAGAGATGAAATACTGGGCACTGCTATCAATAAATAATCATGTCTTCCACATGCCCTTTCCTTGTAGAAGTAGCTTCCATTTGGCCTCTATTAGAACATACCCCTGTCTTTGGCTATGCTGTATTTTTGTTTCTCCACCAGAGATATCGAAGTGTACGTTAGTGCCTGAACAGAAATCACTCTCAGCATTGCTTGAAACAGGCTCTGCTTGCTAAGTAAACAGTTTGTACTAGTTATCACTAGCCTAAAATGATAACAGACTTTTGAAAACTTATCTAAAGCAAAAATGGCTGCCTGAGATCAAAGTCCAGATCATGAACTTCATTCATTTTGCTTTTATATACCAGGAATAATGACTCATATTCTCTGTCTCTGTTTCTTTTCATACACCACAGTAGGATGTCTCATTTGCAGCCAAAAAGAGAATAAAGACCAATGAATGGCAAATTAAATTCTTGAAATTCTGTTTCTCTGCCTTTCCTTAAATTTTCAAAACATTTTTGCTAACATAACACTTTAAAATCTACAATATATATTTTGCCCCATTTGTCCGTGGGCTTCTTTATTAAGTCACAAAACACTAACTGCAGTATCCTATAATAATGGTCTTAAGTGTGGCAGTAAATTGGCAAGAAATTATTGTAATTTCCCTTCTTGAAAAAAACAGGCAAAACCATCCACAAATTCATGTTCGTGTGAAAATACCCAAACTCCTTTTTTTCCCATTTAAGGTCTCTATTTCCCACTCTAACATTACACACCACTTATTTGCATTACACATCTTGTTTTTCAGAAGCTACATACAACAATATAGTTTAAAAATATGAACAAAAAATTTTTTACAAAATTATGAAATTCCCTCTAGAATTACATGTCATGACACAATGTAAGCAATCACCCTATTTTCATCTTTCAGAACAACATTCCAGCCTGGCACAACATTAGCCTGCAGGGAATATATAGGACATCAGCAGAGCTGGCATCCTGTTGGGACCATGTTTCCTCAGTTTGCTCAGTTTGCAGAGTTCACATTGCTTTAACCTTTGTACTTTTGCACAAGTGCATGAGGGATTTGAAACCTCTCACACCCTCCACAACCACATATCGTCAACCCACGGAAGTCTTTGTCTCTCTGGTTACCAAGCTAATGGAAGAGGAAAGGTAGAATGAGGAGTGGATGAATGAGCCCTCTGCTCAGATTTGAACAACAGGGAAGAGGAAAATGCCTTGCCTTGAGAAGAGTTAATCCTGCCTAGCTCAGCCTAGCATGACTAGCTGCATAATGGTGACTTCCCTTGCAGCACTGAAAAGTTTGACAACACTGTTTGTTTAGGGCTGTGTCCAAAAGCACAGCCACACCCTGTCAGGAGCTGCAAGTGTGGACAGCTTTCCTTCAGTGCCAGCTCTCCATGCAGTCCCCATGGACCAACAGGGAGAGAATGCCCTGGTGAGGCAGAGCTGGAGCAACAGCAAACACTGAGACGAGGCTTTATCACCTAATCGTTCATTTTCAGACTCCTGATTCAGAAGCATTTTTTGGGTGTAGGCTTACAAAGAAGCAGGAACTTCCGCTGAGTGTCAGAGTGTTCTTTCAAGTGCACTTCCCTCCCTAACAGGTTTACAAGTTTCCCATCAGTTCGGGGCTTACTTAGCTCTAAAACATGTTTTGCTGTAACAAAGTGGAAAACCTGAATTTGTCAAAAATGCAGTGCTTCCAGGCCTACCCACATTTTTAAGTAAGGTCTCTATTCTGGCATGGCTATGCTGTTGCAATTTATCTTTATGTGCACGTTTCAGTGCTTGCAGAGACGAATTCTGTGTCTACAAGCAGCCTCTTTTTCAAAGGCATGCTGTGGAGACAAAGGTTGAAACCCAAATCACTTCACAGCAGTCTGCAAGTCTGCCTCTCTCTTCAGAAGCTGTAAATGTGTCCAAAGCAAAAAGCAACAGTTCTCCCATCTGTAAATAATGGGCTTGGGCGAAATAGCTCAAATACCTGAAAAAATTCTTATTTAAAACAGAGAAGGAAATTCTGGTTCTGGGCAGTAGCCTGGAATACTTTAAGGCTGGATTAGTATGCAGGAAGTAAAGAAATGAAAAGGCAAAGGGTGGTTTAAAAATGTCATTGCACAAACATGCATGCATATTCTCTCAGGCCCTGCTTGGTGGTTCAGTAATGCAGCAGGCAATGATAATGATACAATTTCATAGCTCCTCTAATCCCAGAGGATGCACAAAATGCTTGACAAACTGATGTTCTTTATAAGCAATAGTCTGGGCCTCTCCTTCTTATCTGTAGAGGAGTGGAAAAGATTACAGTACAAATATAGCAAAATCTGGTAAACTCAGAAGCAAGGGGAAGCAAAATATATTCCATTCAATGAATACACTAAAATTTGTATAATACAGAATTTAAGACCACTTTACACTTAATTAGCGGACAAGCTAGAACTGTTTCATTTTGGTTTTGGGAAAGCATGGTGGTAATAGAAAACAGGAATCACCTAGAAGACACACAGGCCCTTTGTATGCATAAATTTCTGATTCCGAAGAGAATATGGAGGTCTCTGATCTCATTACATGGCAGAGAGAGAAAGATACAGCCCTGGTAAACTTTATTTATGAACCTTGTCATTTTCCCTACTATTAACTTTGCTTTTTGGAGTTTGCTTATTATCTTCTAAGTAGATTTTATTTAATTAAATGACACCTTATTAGAATCAAGTAAAAATTCTCCTGAGGAAGGAGTCACCACATGTGAATGATAGGTTTTATTTGGGTGGGAAGGTGAGGTCCAGCAAATTAGGTGTTGTTTCTCGCTGAAGCCTCTAAAGACAGGCTGCCTTTAAAGGTTTCTCATTTGGGTGATGGGATTAACTCTAAGAGTAGTCTGTCTTTTTTCATAGATAGGGAACCCTGTCAGAACAAATGCATCATTTGCCTGCCTGACATCAGGCTCACAAAGTGCTCTCCTGCAACACAAATGACCAAATTCAGTGAGTTTCTTGATTTGTATTAGAAAAATCTTAGTGCAATTCTACCAGGCCAAAAGTAGTTTTCATAAGCTTAATATGTTGATATACCTCGGCTACTGGTAGACAATAAATGGTTATTTATCAGGACATCAAAATCTTTCATAGACCTTCCAACTCTTTACAGTCTCTGGGGCAAAGCAGTCCAAAAGTCCAAGAAAGAACATCTTGTGCTTTGAAGATCTTGACACAGACTACACCTCTGCTTTGCAATGTTATCATCTGTTGTTTCTGTGTGGCATATTTAGGCAAGTATCTTCAAAAGTTGTTTGTAATTTCAGTGACGATTTCTTGTGAGAAAAGAAAAAAGAACTCTTAACGTGTTTTTATTGTCACGTTAACCACAGTCCATTCCAGGAATGTGAAGCAGCAGCTAAAGAGCATTGGGTATTTCACACAGGAAGAGTGCAGGGGTGGGATGCTGGCACAGATCCCCACGCCCAAGGAATGGTGTCTGTGCAAAGGAACCTGCAAGACTGTGAGGCTGAGAGCGCTCAACTGAGCAGTGAGCAGTGCTGGTGCCTGTGCTGGGTGGTGATTCCTCACCCAGCCCTCTCCCAAAGAAGAGCTGGTATCCCAGGGAGAACACACACACAGCAGCACAGCTCGTCAGTGGCTTAGGCTCACACCTCTAAGAAATCCGGCTAAAAATATTCATCATGGGACCACCTGTGGCAGCTGCAATGTCATTTATTATTCAAGCTCTATCAGACGGTGAAGGCACAGATGCCGTGGGCATCCTCAGCATTGACAGACTGTTCATCAGTGTTATCAATTTATATATCTCCTACAGGTTTCTGCTATCAGTTGTGTTCCTGGTTAAATGGATCAGGCAAGGAAGTACATTCCCTAAAGGAACTGCAGTCTCCTATACCTCAAAAACTTCAGTCACAGAGGAAATACCCTGTTTTGATGTGGTTCAAGAAGGTGGCAGGGAGAGGAGTAGAAACTTTATAGCAAGACCAGCTTGATTCAGAAGAGGGACTGTGTGCTACATATTCAAGACTCTTTGGGGTGAAAAAACCCTAGAGAACAGCGAGGAAATGTTCTCAGTCTACATGTAGAAATTGTTAAAGGTATATAGAGTGAGACATTCTGATAATCTCTGTATTATTTGAAGAGTGATTCTTTTTATAATGCCTTTATTCCCACAACAATGCTACTGTTCCAATAGCTCTGTCGGAGTTACTGAGTGGTGAATTAACCCTGATGCTGCCCTGAGAGAAGTGGAAGCTGCTGAGCTAAAGCAAAGAAGGTGGATAGACCTTTTCAAGCTGGAGAAACCATCAGCGTAGTAGAGAGGAAGTGACTGAAAAAATTGGATAAGGGAGACCTAATAACAATTCCCTAAGGAAAACTGCAGGTCAGAACTATGAATCTAGGAAAAACCATAACTGAACAGAGGACAGAGGATTTATTTTAGTTAACTGGGAGCACTTTGGATGAGAACTAAATGAATACTTTCCCTTTCTAAGCAGATCCCTAAAAAGAGGTGGCCAGGGTTGCCTCTCAGCTCCAGCTCTTCACTCTTCATTACGGCACATTATGGGACAATTGGAACAGTAAGTATGGTGCAGTCATTATGCCAGTCACAGCTATGCTCTGCAAATGTGACTGCATGGAATATCTGGTTTCTAACACAGGCTGTGAAGGGATGTCCTTTTTTACCACGGTCAGGGAGGAGCTGACAGGCTCACCAGAGACTTCAAAAAACCTCAGCCTTTCAGTTAGCAAGGAGCTCAGTGCTCTCATGTACTCAATTTTCTCAAGGGGAATGCCATGCAATATTGCACAGAGCAGTTATAAGGCATTAGCTGCCATCTCATTTACAAAAAAAAAAATCACTCTTTTCTCTGCTGCAGTTCACCAGTGATCAGCTAGACACAATACATCCTTGATCATGTCTCAATGGAAAGACTATTTTTTCATTTTGCTGGGCTATATATTTAGTTTGTGGGAGGCCAGGCCAGTCAACAGCATAATGTACTTTAAAAAGGAATGTGATTACTAGTAACTATTTTTCTCCATTAAAATCAGCAGAGAAGTTTACTTAATTCTTTGTCCTTTAATCAAAGCAGTAAAGAATTTCAACAACCTGTAAATCTGGCCATATAGAGTTACAAAGTAGGGAAAATTCACAATAGTGTCATTTTTCTTTTGAAACTCCTTCATCTCAGTGAAAGATATTTGAGCAAACCTGTCACAACATGCACTGCTGTACAATTGACTGATGTTCCTGTTAGGAATTCTTGCCACAGGTTTTGCAGCAGAGGGTAAGGGCAGAGCACAATCGTGTTGAAAAGCATTGGTGCTGGTGGTTTTAAAAATCACTGCTCTTTTTTTAAAAACCCAACTTGAGTCTTTACTAGGCTGTACCATGTGACACCTACAAGCTGTGTTACATTAAAATGTTTAATTAGAAATATGAGTTATGCCTTGCATAGTAAAAAGAAACCACCATAAAATAATGTATACTTTGATAGTCTCAGACTATCACAGCAGTCATGCATAAGCTCAAATCCTTTTCAGTGGGACATTGATTAATTCATTCTTTGATGAATCTAGGCCCAGGCATTCAGCAGCTTCTTCCCTTTCTCAGCATGGGTTTAGTTATGTGAAGCCAGAAATGGCCTTTGTATGTTTAGACTTTGAGAGCACATTCAGCTGGAATCCTGCCTCACACCTAGGGCTAGACCTCTGCAATAATGCAGCTCTGCTTGTTCCAGCTCTGAACAAAGACAAGCGGGGCTATGGAGTTATGTTACTCACTACAAGTTGAGGAATCAGCTTTCCATGTGGCTTTATCCTCCCACCCTCTTTCCCACAGGAATTACACAATGTGAGTTAAGCTTGTGCCTTTGCCATTATCTTGCTTTAGTGGCTCAGTTCCAACACACAGCCATGTACCACCTCATTATTTATATCCTGCTAGCATCTTATTTAGTACCACAGCTTCCATCACAAATGTATCGTGATAACTGGATAAGAGAATCATTATAATTGTAGTTTCTCCACAGGGGTCAGCACCTCCTCCCCATGAATATGATAAGGTGCTCCAAGTGCCACCTCACCTGCAAATGGTGTTTTTCCCTGAAGACTCACTTCCCACAGGCTACAAGCTGCTATTGAATTTCTGCAGTAATATTTTAATAACTTAATTTAAGATTTAACAGCTTTCTTTCCTGTGCTTTGTTGTATAATTAATCCATGTGATGGGGACTCATTAGACTTGGGGATCTGAGATGCATCTGGACACACAAGGGCTGTAAACAGCCCTAAAACCTGTGTTAGGGCCTATTTAAGGTGGGCAAATGCAGAGCTGTGTGCGGAAAAAAGAAATTATTTTATCCTTGGGGGTAATCAGAAACTACTTTTTGATAGTTGGATGTCTCTTTCAATCATATCTGTAGTTTGTTATAATAGTAGTAAAACCAACAAATTTTTGTCCACTGACATTTAAGGTGGAATCCTTGACTTCCTTGGCTGAGGAGATCTGGCCTAACACCTCTTGCATGCCTGTGTGCATGCCCATGAGCTGTGGGCTCTTCTGCCTCCTGAAAACATACTGCAAGCAGGTACTACAGAGACCCTTTGAGCCTGACACTGAACAGTCCACCAGGGGATTTTGTCTCTTTTGCTTGCTTAGTGCTGTGCTGCTGTGTTTATCACATGGAAGAGATGAGACCTGTCACTGCCATCCTGAATAGCTGAAACAACTGAAGCCTTGGTATCTCACTTCTCAGAGTTACTTCTCTGTAACTGCAAGACTTCCACGAGGCTTCTTGTTTCCTGCTGGTAGTGCTATTCTGCTTTGATATGACCCAGAGAATGCAAATGGGTCTGGCCCTAAGCACTGGTTAGAGCATTTGCTCAAGTTTAATGTCCAAGACCATGCTCTGGATTAGGCAGAGCAGAGGTTTGAAATCACTTTCCAGGAAAGCATGGCCAGTGAGCTGCTCATTTACCGCTAAGCATGGGTGTGGGTATCTCATCTCTTCAGTTTGCAGCAAGAGCTGCGGAACCCAGCTCCAGGGGACAGGCTGTAGCAGAGAACACCATGGCTAAGTGTGCACACCAGTCTGCCCCACTCTGAATATCTCCCTCTTCTGCACATCCCTCTCAAGGGTGCATTGCTTTCTTGAGAAGCTGTGGAACAAAAGCATAGAAAGCACAAAGACAAAACAACAGCATGAAAGGAGTAACACCTTTGGGCATCGGGGATGTGTTCCTCACTGTGTGCAGTGCTGAGCTTCCCTGCAGAGCACCTTTTCCCCACTGGACACGAGCAACAGCTCTAATGAAAGGAGAGTGCTGCCAGCTGCCTTCTCTGGGAGCTGGATGAGTTGTGTGCAGAGACCTGTTTTCCACAAACAGGATTTACATAAGCACTGCACACATTTCTCTGTGTGCTGTCAGGGTGCCTCGATGCTTTTCTCTCTCGAGGCTCATCTTCCTCTGTACCATTTCTGTGGTGAGCCAGGTACACTTGTGTACCTGTTTTGCTCAATTAAACCTTTTTCATGGATGTGAGTCATCTATTTCATGGTCCAGAACATACTCATTTCATTTCCTCTGCCCTCTGGTTATTGAGTTAATTAATACTTTGTAAACACCTGGAGACCTCATCACACTAACTACTGTACAAAGAACAGGGCTTGTCCCAGAATGATTCTTCTGAATAGGACAGGACAGAAGAAGCTCAGGAGAAAGGAAAAATTAGAGAGCATAGACTTTTATATGGGGCTCAATTCTTAATAGTCCCAGTTAATTTCTGCTGACTGACTAAATGCAAACAGCAAATTCTGGTTTTGACATAGGAACTGACCACAATTCTCAGCGACCTGGGGTGAGACAAATGAGCCTCACTGATCATTTAGGTTTCTAGCAAGCTCCAGACCCTTCCAACAAGCTCTGCCAGATCTTCCTGACCAAGGGCTGCTTCGAGTTCTTCATTTCCACTGGACTTTGGATCCCGTGTTTGGGAGAGATCTATGTGGTAGCTGACCCTGGCACACAGCCAGCAGCGTGTTTTGGCTGACAGGGGCTTTCACTTGCCCAGAAGGGGCCAGGAACTCCATTGAGAGCAAAAGAGATGCTCAGCAATGGTGGTGATGTGCACTGGCATCCAAGGAGGGACCCCAAAGAGGAGGTTGGGAGGAGGAGCAGAGCAGGAGGGGCTGCAGGCCCAGAGCAGAGGTCCCCCTCAGGCAGCACCTCAGCTGGAGCAGCGACACTCCTGTAGCCCAGGGAAGGGCCTGTGCCAGGACAGGGAGAAGGGGAAGGAGGGAGGAGCGGCCAGGAGGGGCTGGGCGGGACTCACCACAGCCCATCTCCACCCTTATGCCCCTTGGAGTCATGGGGAAAAGGGAGGAAAGGTTTGTTTTAATTTCTTTCTTTCTTTTTCACCATTCAAACCTATTTAAATTGACAATACATGTAATTTTTGCCATTATGTGTCTGGTTTGCCTCTGACAGTCATGGGTCACTGATGTCCGTGTCTTAATCTTGACCCATGAGTTTTTCCATCTTTTTCTCTTACTCAGTAAGAGTGAGAGAGCAACTGGAGGATTGGAGCCCTTGCCACAGGGAGGACCCAGCTGGGCGATCTCAGGCTGCAGGGTGCTCCTGGGGCTCCTTTTCTGCAGGTCTGTGCTGGTGAAACACCTCTGTGACCAAGGGAAGGAGCTGCAGCAGGAGGCCAGCATGCTTTGGAGATACACAGATGATGAAAAGGAGGCTGACTGGATGTTCTCCTGGATACAAGGGGAGCCTGACCCTCCAGCTGAAGGAGGGACAGGCAGTCTCTGCTTTATTGGATTGGAAAACAGAGAATGGTCTATTCCTGTGTGCAAGAAGCCAAGCAGAGGCGTCATGGATGATCAAGGGGTCCTTGGCAAAACTCAAATACAAAAAGTCCTCACCACATAAGTGGTGAAAGGCTGCATTAAGAAATCCTCAATCTCCATAATTGGAGTTATGAAAAATAGGACTGGATTCAGCCCTGAGGAACCTGCTGTAGTTGCATGTGTCTTGAGCAAATACCCATTTGATTACAGGATCTCTAGAGGTCCTTTCCACCACTATGGATTTGCCATGATTATGCAAGTCTGCTGTTCCCTCTTCCCTTCCCTTCCCCTCTAGTCCTTGGGCACCCTGCCTTTGGCCACAGGCACTGCCTCCTGCCACAACCCAGAGCTCTTTGGAAAAAAGCTCAAGGCAACCACTCTCAAACTGGCATCTTCCTTTACAATGACAATGGCAATGTTAGTGGTGGGCAGTAGGATTTTATACAGTATCCTAGAGACCTGAGCAGAATTTCAGGACAGATGAAGGCTGAAAACTGATTTCCTTTTCTGCCTGGGGATGATAGGGATTCCATCTTCCCATCACTCCCAGATTTTTGTGGGGTGGACCTTCATGAGTGTTGTACTGGAAATGATCCACAGTGCACTGAAGAGGGAACTGAAGAGAAAAACTCTCTGTATAAGTCCAGTGCTCAGAGCAACCAGCCAGGAGTGCAGAGACCTTGCCATAATCCATGTCCCAGTACTTGCATTTTAAATTACTCTATTTCTAGCTCAGGTGTGTTCTGACATAAAAGGGCAATGCAAATGTCCTTTTCAAGATGCTTCTTTTGTATCTGATGTCACATATATTCTGGAAGCAGCCACTGGGAGGGAGATCCAGCAAGCAAGATCTCCCTCTCTATGGGCACAGGCTGTGAGAGAATACATGGACTGCTTTGCTTTTTTGTACCTGAAGAAACTTCAGGGAAAAAAAAAAAGGCCCAGAGCCTCAAGAAAACACTATGGTGACTAAATAAACACACATGCACAAAAAAAACAGGTCAACTATGAAGCTTCAGAATTCAGTGGCCTCTAGTGCTAAGTGATAACTGAGGAGGGATTTTCACTTATTGATCCAGTCATTCAAATCACATTTTTTGGTTCTTCATGTTTTCACATCTAGTATCAGACTCCTGAAAACTCAGGCACTCTTGCAGTCACATAGAGCACAGCTGGGTGCCTCATACATCTTGTTCAAAGTCACCTAAGTCCACACCAGAGCTACAAATTTGATGTTATGGTAGATTCACACCTGCAGCCTTGAAAGCTGCTGTCTCCAATATAAAAATTTGTCTCACTTTCCACACCTATAAGACAGCTGTCACAGACAGCTGCCACCCACAGAAGAGCTAAATCTCCACCGATACTTTCAGCAGAAGTCTCATCTTGTTACAGCTAGATTTCCTCAGGATGGTTTCACTCAAAGAATTCTGGCCAGAGCTGACTCAGTCCTTTTGTGTGAGATTCAAATAGTTCCTTGTGGTCAGGATCTTGATGACAAGTACAGTTTGTTGGTTGTATCACTGTTTTTGCCATTGTGAATATGCATCCAGTGGAAGGCTTTAATGGATTAAGAATGTTTACCCTATGGGTGTAATATTTCCCCACAACACAGAACCCTTGTCACCTTGATTAAGGAATGTCCCTAAGGCCGGTGTGGGTAGAACAATGATCTCACACCAGCCATGCATCTGCCATGAGACAAAACACACAAACTGAACAGTTGTACAGATTTCCCCAAACACTCCCTGTGAGTTCTGTTCTCTCATTTCTCCCTCTAGCAGACACTACATCTGTTCCTTTAGCAGTTGCTGGCAGAAAAGACAAGCCCTGCTGCCAGCTAATACTATATGATCTGCTGCTGAATTAATTTTCCACTTAAAAATTAAATTATGGGCCAGATCCTCATTGGATTTAATACAGCTATCACCTTTTAGGCCATCTGATGGTCTGGCCTTGTATAGAGATTATTCTTCATCTTTCTTTGAAGCAAGAACCAAACCAAAGAATTAGATTTTGATCTGGTGTGTGAAGGCAGTGAAAGTATTGATTGTTTTGTGTCTGATGCAGCCATCATGAGAAATTACAACTTTTTTCAAAAAGCTGGAGAAAAACACACTATTCAAAAAAACAAAGGAAAGAAAGAAAGGTTGTAAAAGACACTATAAATCTTTTATTTCTTTTGAGTTACTATGAAATGCCCTTCATTTTGAAGGAAATGGTACAATCAATGATGTGTACTTCTTTCTCAGGAAAAGAAGATATTTGCACTAACAATTCAACATTTACTGACAAAAGACAGCTTACAGAAAATGCTCATGGTGGAAAAAAATCATATTTGTGATTACACTTCTTATTGTGGATGATTTCATGAAGTGTTACAATGTTAGGAATTTCAAGTGTGCATTTAAAGAAAGCTTCTAATCCAGTATTAATGCAGAGGAATTTAAACCATCTAAACCACTGGTGTTCAAAATCACCCTGATTTCTTCCTATTCACAGTTAAAGAAAAAGCCTAATCTGAAAGTCTAAGCCCATGATACAATACTCCTCGCCTCATCGCTGCACACTGATTTTTAAGAGTAGTCAAGCATACTCAATTAATAGTAGATTTCTTACAAATAGAAACTGCTGTTGGAAACAATGTATTTCCTACCTCTACTTAGTTACTAGTCTCTGATCTCTTATACAAAATTAAAATTTGCTTTCAAAAAATATTTGTTCCTACGTGGCTGTTAGCCTTATGGTTGGTGCTGTTAATTGTCAGAAAAGCATACGTGGGAAACCACTCGACAACACACTTCACATACCCAAGGACACACCTTTGGTAAAACTTAACCAAAGGAGAAGAGAAAAATAAAACCACCATTACATTCAAAATCTGAAACAGATTAATCACACAATATCACCTATTACAGTACTGAGTGGAATAGTGAAATCAAATGAACAAAAGGAGTTTGCCTATGGTTTCATTTATACAAAACAATTTAAAGTTTACTTCCATAGTCTAGGGTCCTTCAGTCTGAAGAACGTATTTTTCCAAGTAAGAAAATACAGTTTTTGAAGTAGCTTTTGGGAATTTCCCCTGCCTACTTGGCAACTGCCTACCACATTGGCCAGAGGAGTTCTAGAGTTGCTTTAATCAATACCTTGCATTCACACAGAATCAGGGATAACAAAATAGTCTTCAGTTTATGTCTTTGTTCACTGCCACGGAAGGTGAATGTCTAAATTGTGTTTTTAAAATTACTCAATCAACAGATAATTGTATGTTTTACTACAATGCCTTTTCCAAGGCATTATTTGCATCAAACATACCAATACTCCAGGGAAATAAGACTGCTCATCTACATTTCCTAGCTGGAGCTACATTTACACATCTGGGGCTCAGCCTTGCCAGCCTTCACATGTGCATATTGATATTCATAGCAGTAGATATGCCCAAACGAATAAATTCATATAGATTAATGTTTGCACAATCAAAGGGTTTTTAAAACAAATTATATTAACTTTAAATGTTAAAAATCCAAGGGAAAGTTCAAGCATGACGAGACAAAGATACTGGAGGAATCTGCAGCAGATCACCAGCTTAGCTTACAACTGCTGTGTAACACACCTCTCACCGAATCAGTGCAGCTTCTGCATTTCCAGAGGGAAACTGAGGCCAAAGTTTGGGCTGGGTTCCACCAGCTCTGTTTGGACAAGAGGCCCTTTGAGAAACAGCTTTCACTGCACTACTTATTCTCCCCTGTTGATTATGCAACCTCAGAAGCTCCATGCTCCCACCAGAGACATCACATTGAAATTCCAGACCCTCATTCATAAAGAAATGTAAATATACACTTAATTTCAAGCATAAGAATAGGCTTACTGATTCTCAAGTGGCCTCAAGTAGGCATGCTCTACTCAAAACTTTAAACTCAATATAGACTTAAGACCCTTGCTGAAGCACAAGCTCTGCAGAAGGATCACACCTGCATTTCTATATGTTAAAGCAGATGCAGAGAAGAGCACTTTATCTATTCCTTTCCTCTCTGTTTTGTGATCTATGTAAAAGTACTGACGTAGACACAAAAAAGAGTCAGTTTTCCTGGGAGATTTTTTTTTTTAAATCAAGTTCCAGAAATCCCAGCTTACTGTGCAGACAGTAACTGAGCAAAGTACAGCAAAGACAAGAAACCAAGCAGTAGAGATGTGCTTCTACAGCAATTTCTGTTCTCACAACCAGGTCATTACAGGTCCATGGCTTTAAAACCAGACTACTTAGAAATGTGTGCAGTGGTGTTTAGTAGCACCTATTAAATAACACTGCCTAATCAACAGGTAGGGGAAAAGGACCTGCCTGTTAAAGATTCAACAGTTGCATCTTTATCTGCTGGAATAAGAAATCCCTGTAGGGAGGTAGCCCTCTTTCAGACAAAATTTTAAAAAATGCCAATTTTTGAGCATTTTCCATCCTCTTCTACTTTTACACATAATAGAATGTCAGGGGACAATAAATTCCCAAACATAGCTTGCAGGGAAACTTTATGATTCCAAATATCAAACACCTGTATGACAGGTGTCAGAGGAGCACAGAGGTTTTATAACACAGCAGAATGCATGCCAAACTGTGCTGTGAGGCAAGCTCCTCCTTCACTCTCTGTCTAGCAAAGCACTGCAAGCTCTGGAATTCCTTGCTAAGGCCTTGTGCCTGTGGGGGAATTTATCCCAAAAGGCATGACCGGTACAGAGGAGCACCAAGACCAGCGCAAGACAAGATTTCAGTTGGTAAAAGAAGCTTTGCTCTCAATTCCCAAGCAGATTTGGTCCTTTTTTAATTAAAATAAACAAAAAAACCCCCACAAAATAAAAAACAAACAAAAAAAAAAAGTGGGGAAAAAAAAAAAGAACAGAAAACAAAGCCAGACTTTTCAGGATATCTCAGAAAGAAAGAAATGGCTAAGTGTCATAGTTCTGATGTTTCAGACACAAGGGAAAAATATTTTCACAACTAGTTTACTGTTCAGTACCCTGTAGATACATAATATTTGACATTTATAGCAGTTTCTATACTTTATGACCTAGAATATACTTTAGATCATGAATGAAAAATAAACCCATTCAGAGAACTGGAAAATAACGTGCATAACAATTTACTTTCAAATGCAAGGTTATGAAGGGTTTTTTTTAAACTTCCAAAAATATCTCTAGGAAAATATTATTTTACATAGCTATATTACACAGTGAAATAAACTTTGTTATGTACAAGGTTTCAGTATGAAAGAAACCACAGCTAGACATTTGCTCATGGTCTAGATAATCTGTTGTCTCATATCAGTCAGAAGTACAACAGAGAGACTCTCCTTCACTCTTTCAGACTGTTTCAATGATCATTTCAGCTTTCAGTAGTTACTAGTAGTTGTATAAAACCTGTGTGCAGACATCCACATATTAACCCTATGACAATCAGATATGGGTAGATATGCTTTCAAAACAAGGTTAGACATCTGCTTGACAACCACAGTAACCTGAGTATACCTCAATTGCATATTGGTGAAAAAAGCCACACTTAGTGTAGGCACCTGAGCTATAGCACTGTAAGGGAGCTCGGCATTAAACTCTGCCCTGGATTTGTGTTTCACAGGCCAAATCCTAGCTTGTATATTTTAGGCAGAAAACAGGACACCACAATCCACTTGGCTCAAATTGGCAAAGTTGCTTCACATAGTCTTAACTAATCAAAAGCTTGTATCTACCTATTCTTAAACAACAAACTTTGCTCCTGTCACAGAGGTGGAAAGGACATGGAGTACTTTGCTATTTGTGGTATAACTGTAAACAGCTTCGGGGAAGACTATATTAATTATGCTTCAAGTTTACATCACACTGTTAGTTTCCATTACTTAAATGAACTCAAGCTTATCTTCAAGTTCACATCATCATATTGGGTTTTAAGGGGAAGGAATTTTGAATTAGAAACTGCCTCCAAATCAGTGCTTGTTCACACACCCCAGATCCCAGGACAAAGATCTGACAGTGCTGCCTGTGTGGGAGATCAGTTCAACAGCTGAATAAAAGTTCAGGAAATACTCAGGGCAGGCAGCACTGCACTCCCCCTTCCTGCGGGACTTGCACAACTTTGGAGGCATGTCCTCTCCTCTAATGCTATAGCTCAGCTGCATACCACAGAAATTAGCAAAAAAAAGGAACACGAAATCCCTAATGAAGAGGAAACTGCTCTGGAATACCCGAGCCCCTCTGCCTGTAATGTCTTCCAGCCTGTGCTCCCTTCCATCACAGCTGCGTTCACTGTGGTGTTGAACCTGTGGCACGCTCACAGCCAGAAGCATCTGGCCAAGAGGCCACCCTCTTGAGGGACAGCTTACTCAAGACATACTCTTACATATAAGCAACTTGCCTCTACTCCCTCTGTGTGTACTACAGACATAATCAGGAGCTCTGCCGCTTGCTTTAGGAGAAGTCAAGGCAGCCTGTAACGAGCCCTGACACAGCTCAGCATCTGCCTGTAGGAGTCCCAACACACACCAGCGTGCAGAGTATAACTAGGGTGGCAAACTTCTTTCCCTGGGACCTGTCGGCAACAAATACATCTTCTGTCCCCAAAGGCACGTGCTGATGGCAAAGGAGAAGGTCCCCCAGCCCACCTGCAACCTCCTATCAGTTAAGAAGGCACCAGGCACATCAAACCCATTTCATTAAAATCAGTGGAGATTTCTGCCTTACACCTTCTGGGGAACTAGCTACCAAACCCACAAAGCCTTGAACCAGACGAGAAGCAGCTCCTTGCAATACCAACAGAAGCCACAGCTGAAGAGAAACTGTAGCAGAGAAGAGAAAACAATATCCTCATGTTCAGAGCTACATGGTCATGTCCTGGAAGTTGTTGGCTACTTCTTAATGGCATTAAATACTATTAACTTCTGCTGATAAGTAGATGTCAAAGGCATTTAGCATCTTGTAGGGTCAGGCCTACTGGCAGATGGTTGAGGAAAAGGCTATGTGTGAACATGGCAGAGAGGAAGGGAAAGAAGTGAGAGAGGAGAGGGGTAGAATTGCCCTGAGTTTTATCCTCTACAAATAAGTCAGGGGTTTTATCATCAAGCACTGAAGGAGTTAAGCACTAAAGCACAGACACTTAAGCAGCTTTCCCCCTTTCCTTTCACATGTGATTGGAATGAAGCTGCACCGAAGCAGCCCAAAGGGTTTATAACAGCTCAATTTCGCAGCCTTCAGTTTTAATCCCCATCACCCAGGCTAAGCAGAATGGTGGTGCTGAGGCTGCTACTCCACAGCAGTCTGAGCACCTGGATGATGATGGTCTTCCTCTTCCTCCTCCTCTGCAGCCTGCAGGTGGCTGGAGAGCTCCTGGATCACAGCAGCCCTACCAATCTGGTCATTTCTCCTCTTCTCCATGATCAGATCCTCCAGGCTCTGAAACTCCAGCGTGTGGCTGCGCTTGTCCCCCAGCCGGATCTGCAATCGGTAGGGCTGCTTGCCTATGCGCAGCTCCCCGCCGATTTTGAACTCTCGCTTGCCGTATCGGCACCAGGCAGCAAAACACTCCGAGTTTCTCCAGCTCAAGTCCCGATCCTTGCAACCCACCTGCTCCAGGGCATTGCGCACCACCACGGCCGGGCTGAGGGGTTTGTAGCGGTACAGCTGGTTGGCAATGCGGCCGCGTCTGCCCTGGCTGGCATCCGTGAGGAAGCTGTTCACCACCTCCAGCCGATGGAGGTGCACAACTTGAAAATCCCCCACATAGACCACCCAGTGCGGATACTGGGCTTGGCACACAAACTCCACCAGGTCACCTGGCTTACACCTATTCAGCAGGTTCTCCGGGGTGTAGGTGCTCAGATGCCCCCCACCTCCTTCATCACCCTCCTCTAGCTGCATGTCCTCTGAAAAGCTCTTCTGGTAAATACACTCATCCCGGTAATAGACTGAGCACTCCACCTCGTGCAGCTGAGGGTCGTAGGGCTGCAGGGCAGGGTTCTCACCCCCCAGGTCATGCACAGAATCCTGCTGCTGCTCCAGCTCATCATCGTCATTCGAAAAGATGTAGGAGACCCCGATCCTGGGCCCTTCATCTCTGTCCATACCTGTCGGGTCGGCCGTGGGAACTTCCTTGTAGTTGAGATGGGTCAGCTTCTCCACCTGGTTCCCCATGCCCGCTGCAACGACAGACACACGGCGGGGCCATGAGGGCGGGCGCGCGTGAGCGGCTCCCAGAGAAGCAGCGCGGGCATAAGCGCGGCTCCCCCCTCCGCAGGCGTCCCGGCTCTCCCCGCTCAGCGCAGTCTCTAGCAGCGCCCCGGGGCTGCGGGAGCCCGTCGGGGACGGGGGGAACGGGGACACGAGACTTCCCTACCTGTACGGAGGAAGGCGCGGCGGCACCACCACCTGTTAGGCGGCGGCCAGGAGAAGGAGAGAGGCGCAGGAGCCGCCAGGGAGCGGGGCAGGCACCGAGCCACCTGTTAGAGAGGGGCTGCGAGCGCCTGGGGAGGTAGGGAGGTCGGGANCCTCACCTCCCTCCGCCCCGCACCTTTCCCTCTCTTCGCTCCTACATGCCAAGCGCTTTGCTTCCCGCCGAGGCTGGTGGCAGGCGGAGGTCGGGCGCAGGGCTGTCGGCGCCGCCGCTGCGCAGCTCTGCGCGGGCAGCGGGTGTGCAGCGCGCTCAGCCCGAACTCGCACAGGCGCGGCGCCTTTAAGGGAGCGGCGCCACAGCAGCCCAGCCCGCCGGTGTGTTCGGGGGGAGACTCCGCAGCCGGAGTTTGCCCGGGACGGGGCCGAGAGGCGAAGCGGAGCCTCGGTGTGCGGCCGTGCGAGCGCCGCGGTGCCCGCGCAGAGGCGCAGAGCTGCCCCGGGGGGAGCGCCCGCCCCGCGCAGCCCCCGCGGGAGCGCCAGGAGGTGCCTCCCTGGGGCCGCGCACAGTGACAGGGAAGTTGTTAAGTGAGCACAATCAAAGCGCCCGGTTCTCCTGGGCTGACTTAACGCCTTCGATTCCTCCATCGCGGAGTGTGTAATTAGGTTTATTAATTTATTTTCTTTCCGACTCCAAGAGCTCAGTCTCTTTTTCAATATAGAAGATTATGATTCTTTCTCCCCTGGAAAGGCATTATGAGATCTGGTGGGAATATTTTTGCTTTCTGTGTTTTGGAGAACACAAAACAATATTTTGCATTTTCATTAATGCCTAGTTAGTGTGCTAGGTGGGTTTATTTTTCATACTATTTTAACAGACACTGGTAAATTCACGCTGTTAAAATAGACTACAGAGATAATTTATGTGATGTAGGAGTAATGTCTTTAATTTTGTCTTATTTATTACCTTTGTCTGTTGTCTTGTAATTTATAAGCCCAACTGCAACTGCTGTTCTGAGTATCCACTAAATAGCGGCAAATGAAGGAACAATTGTTGTGTTACCAGGGCCCTGGGCACTGCCCACAGGCTCAAAGAATACGATTTCCATCAGATTCTACATCTCTTGTGGTTTCAAATACAGACCTGCCCTTTGGGGTGAGAATTGCTCCATCTGGGACTGGGGAGATGAACACTGCTTGGGATGGTGGGGCACTGCAAGCAGTTGCAGCAGTGACAGACAGCCAGATCAGGACCTTTTTGTTTTGGATTCAGCTGGTGGCTATGTCCATGGGAGCATTTTTGAAATGAACCGCCCAAACACCGAGCCCTGACACACATGCACTTTGGTTTGCATCCCAATGTGTTTTCAAACAGTGCACGTTTCTTTCACATCCCACCAAACTAGATGTGCCCTGCATGGCAGGGTTGGATCAAGGCTAGTTGGGCAAATGTCCAAAATGTATTGAATGTAAATGTGATTTCTGGGCACTGCATGTTTCCCTCTGCAGTTCACTCCTCTATAGCTGCTGTTGGACAAAAGAGGGCCCTGCTTCATAGTCAGAACATTGTAAAATTGCTTCCCTAATTAAAGATGGGCATTTATGAAACTTAGAGTATCCTAAAAGGAGGAGCTAAACTGAACATAGAAGTGATTTTTTGATGTTCTCCCATTTCCATTGGAAGCTTTGTCTCAGCACTGTATCTTACTATCTCTGGACCAGTTATACTTTGTTAAATTGTTTGGCAGCCCTGTGTTCAAGGCCAAGTTTCTTTCTGAATCTTCTGCAATGTATGGAAAGATGTGTCTGTGCATGAGTGGAAACTCAGTATGGCCCAGGCAGTCGCTTGTGTGTTCGTGCACATCCACAAAGACTTGCAGCTCTCCATCATGTTTTCTCTTTTTCTTGTACCTCAGTGCTTAATTTTCTGCACCTTGTCTGCTGGTTTAATCTCTTTGATCTCTTTGAGTTTCCTTGCCATGGCTGCTTCATGGAATCCATACTGTCTGTTCAATCTGCTGCTTTCTAGGATAAGAAGCCACTGGTAAGTATTTTTGTATTGTAAGCCACATCCACAATGGCTTACTGCACACACAGGGAAGGAATTGGGTGGAAAATCCACAAAGAATCTACGGTGCCTATATATCACTTTGACTAGTGCCTAAAATTATGATGGTTAAGACTTCTTCATGCTTAATCTTCTAAAAGCAGCCGTGCTCACACACATGCTGAAGTATGTGTTTCATACAGGGAAGCCCACACTGTTAGGTACGACACCTCCCTGGGGTCACTGCCAGGTTCCAGTCGTTTGCTTCTTCAGATTGCAGAAGTATTTCTTCTTTGTAAATTCTCTTTTGGAGAGAAAGCTCCACCCCAGACAAAACACAGCTTTGCTTCTGCAGTGGGGTCATTCCAGCAGCTCCCTTATCTGAGTCCCCACAAAGACTGCAAGGAAGCAGGGTTGAATCTACATGACACCTGTCTCACTCAGCTCTACAAGAGCCCTCCAACATTTTCACAGCTGAATTTCACATCCAATGCTCTCAATCTATTGTTGAATTCAGCAACACATCTACAAGTTCCTGACATAAAAATACTGTTCTGGTGGGTCTTAATATGGTTTGTATGGTATTTGATATGCCTGAGACTTTGATAGTCCCTTTTAAGGCAAAAGTACCTGCCGTGCTGGAGGGTTCCCTGGGAAGCCAAAGCTGCTTGGCCATAGTGATGCATACAGAAGGGACTGCACCTCTTGGCTTGGAGACTGTGGGACATCTATGGAGCAAGTGACTTCTATTAATCCATGTAGCTGCCCATCCAGGGGCCTTTGTAGTGCTAGTTGTGGTTACTTTAAACTTAAAGCTAATTTTGAGAATTAGATGTAACAGTTATTTTGTTGTCCCAACAGTATATCATTTTGTTGCTCCAACTGCAACCTTACACATATTTTACATCCAGAGATTGAAAAGGTGGTATTGATTTGAAATCACAATTCATCCTTACTTGGATATGAAGTGCTGTGGTCACACGGTTATTGTTATTAAAAGATATCCAGGCTGAGGAAAAAAAGTCTTGATATGTGTTTTTTTTTTTTTTCTTAGCAGTGCTTCTGAGTAAGACAAGGTTTACTGTCGTATTCTGTAAGCACATTCTGTTTCACAGGTATTCAGCCAGCTGATGGCTATGAAACCCTTGAATTATTTAATAACTTCCATTTCTTTTTTGCAGTAGAGTTTTATGAGAACTGAGATAAACTATGCTCCATTTGGCGTGTAAGCACTCTACATCATAGACCTAGTGAACCAGAGTGCTTAAACACCATGGTGGAATTAGGGACACTGGAAAAATAAACCACTTCCTAGTGAAGTCCATGGAAGTTCTTCCATGGAATTCTGTAGAAATCAATCATGTCCTTAACTGAGGGAAGTGTATTACCTGAGAGTCACTTGATGGATGGTGTCCCTCCATGACAGCCATAGCTAAGCCCTCCAAGGATATTTGGATTCAGAATAGTAACATTTCTTTTGTGACCTCTTTGTCCTCCAGTGGAAGCTGCATCCCCGAGTCAGGCACCAAGGTCCTGTAGGGCCAGGAATGCCACCTAAAATGAGATTCATCAAACCTGGCATGCCAGCACTAGATGGTAGGGAATGGGACAGAGAGTTGGAATACGGTGCTTCCTTTCACTTGTGTCACCCTAATACTCTCCCAAGGTTAAGTGCTTTAATGAGGTTGGATTTTCTCACACACAAGAGGAAATGGTGCCACGTCAGTTAATAAAAAGCATTAATATTTAAGATTGCTTCCTTGGAGTATGAAAGACCAAGGTTGAAGTCTCTTATTTCACTGAAGGAATTTGAACTGATATCTCCCAGGAGGGTACTGGAAACCACCAGACTGTAAGCTCTTTTTGAAAAAGTCTTGCTTTCTCTGTCCCACTGAAGCTGTTCAGCTTTGTATGGGCTCATTAAATACCCATTCAATCTGTCTGAAAGAAAAGAATGACAACATCTCTTAGATCAGATGCAAGAAAGGGATGAGAGTGCTTTGAGTTCCTCTCTAACAAATATTCAGATGCCTCACAATCATGCAGTATCTTCATCAGGAGCCATTCAGACAGACCCACCAGAAAGATCTGAAAGTTTTGGTTTTAGGACGTGGTCATGAGATAGTTTTTTTCATGTCTACACTGCAAGAGATTGGACCTCTGGGTCTCACATATCCTGCATGACTGGTGTAACCCAGATGCTATTAGATATCAGCTCCTCTTGGTTTCTGTTGTGTTAGAGCCCTGCCATACTGCTGTCTCTGCTGGGCCAGGCCTCATGAATGCAGAAGTGAGAGTTTGTGACATGAGTTTGGGCTTCTGTGGGAAATATGCTGGCACAACTCAGTGGTTCTGCTTGTGTCTCCAGAAGAAATATCAGAAATTTTGAGAACAAGAAAATTTATGTACCTCAAAATGTTGAGAAATATTGTAGAATGTTGTTATTTCTGAACCTTGAGTTCCATATTTGACATAAGACAGATAATCAGCCTCTGGTGTGAGGAAGGTTTTATCTGCATTTAGCCTATAAATCTTTGATTACATTGTAGAGAATTTGACATCTCTGTGCTTCTATACATATGATCTTTGCTATTCCTTATAGTGTAGCATGGTTTACCATGTATTCAAGAAATGAAAGACAAACTGCAGATAGAGGAGAGACCCACATCAGAGTGAAAATTCTGGTTTTTTTCTAAAACTCTTACTGCAAGCTTATGGCTCTGTTATCTACTTCCAACACTGTAATTTGTGACTAAATGTGTTCTGTGGCAAAATAAATTGCTGAAATTGCCAAAGCTACAGAGTTTTTAACTGAGGCATCCAAGCTGTATCTCAGAAGCTCTTCTACTGTGAGTTTTTAATTGGTGCATTTCCACAAATGAAAATGAAGTAATTCATATGTCAGTAGGGGCCTGGATTCATAGGAGTTGTTATCAAACCAACTTGAGCAGCAGGAAAAGCTTAATTAAAATGTAGTCCATTTTTGGGGTTTTTTTTTAACCAGAAAATAGCAACTATATTTCAAACATAACTTAACAAGGAAGGAGGTACAGCACACACATCCTTCCAGCATGAGAACTGCTCATCCCTTGCAACTCTCATCTGTCTCATGCTGAGCTTCTGCCCTGGAAGCTCCTCCTGTGATGTGTCTTTCAGCACGTCAGAGGACTGCTGGCTGCCTTGGTAGCACAGTGTGTCCCTGCAGCTGGGAAGGGGTGGGACTTCTGATGGAAGAAACTTCTGATGATTGCTCCTGGTGTGCAGTATCTAAGCAGAAGCCATTAGTAAAGGGAAGGAGTCTTTTCTTTGGCTGTTGCCATACTGCTGATGAAACATGAAAGTATTAATGTGAGGTAAACACATCACTCTTTCCAGCAAATCTGTGATGTGACTGCAGGTAATTCAGAGAAACTGTGGTTGCCCTATCCGTGGAAGTGTTCAGGCCAGACCAGATGGGACTCAAGCAGCCTGATGTAGTGGAAGGCGTCCCTGCCCATGGCATGGGGTTGTAGCTTTAAGGTCTGTTCCAACCCAAAGCAATGATTCTATGACTGTGTGCTTATGCCCCCGTTTAAATGGGGTGGAAAGAGGAAACACGAGCAAAGTCTCCTGTGGGTGGTGTCTGTGCCAGAATGTGAGGCTGGAGAGGTCAGACCGTGTGACCGTACACAAAGGTGGTAACACAGCTGGAAATGAGTGGGGTCTGCTCTCTTCAGCCCAGCTCTGGATGCCTGCTAACTTGACCCAGAAATACTGGCCATGGCTGCTCCCCACAACTGCAGATCCATGGCAAAGTAAGGGAGCAATAGCTGAGCAGATAATCCACCTTGTCATTCACCGTTAGACTGAGAAACAGGTTAATATTTTTTTTTCCATAGCCAATGGAAAGCAGCAGAGATGCAAAGCCTCAAACCATCTGTGAAGGTGATGTTTAGGGCTTTCTGCTGGACTTGCTCCAAATCCAGCAGAGCAGGACCCAGCCCCTGGCTGGTCTCAGTTGCTGAGGCCGCAGTGCTGCAGGGGTAGCAGCTGTGGGGCTGTGCACAGCCACCTGCACCAAGGAGGGCCTTGGGCTAACCTGGCTCATGGTGTGTGTGTGGAGGGTGGGAAAGGGCTGGTGCACAGCTTGCCCTCCATGTAGGCCTCTCAGAAGCCTCCTGTCACATTGCTTATCTCCCACAGCCCTCACCACAGATGGATGCACAGAATGAACCTGCATCAGCCCCAGGTGTGTTATGGGTATGCCGGTGGAAGGAGGATTTGCTGAGCAAAACAAGGAGGGGACAGGCAGCTGAAGGATCTGCTCTGGGGCATTAGTGTTGAGGCAGAGCTGGGGGAAGCTCATGGGCTTCAGTTTGCATCAGTCTGAGGCAGTTTTGGACACAGAGTGAGGCACAGCAAAGCTGGATGTGAGCAGCAAGACACCCTTGAGAGCACCAAGTGTGCTTTAGCGATGAATTTGGACTCCTAATGAAATGAAATGGAAAGATCAATGCTTTCAGTGCTCTAGTCTCCATTTGTGAATAGCAGCTACTCCTACTTGTTGCACTGAAATGCTGCAGTGATTAATAAAACCATTAGGGTCCTGAGGTGCTCAGAGTGCCTGCTAACAAGGCCCATGGAGGCAGAGAGGGAGATTGCTAGGTAGATGACATGTTTTTCCAAGGAGCAGGAGTATCCAAATTTGAATCAGCCTGCTGATGTCCACAGTGCTTGGGGTGGTCCCTGACTCCTTACCTGGGCCTGCCTCTGGAAATGATGTGCAGGAAATTCCCTGCAGCACACACACCAAACACCTTCCAGTGAGGTGGTTTTCAGTCAGCTGCAAGCATCCCTCTCCTGTAAATCACTAATGATGCTGCTGAGTTGTTGTAGGCTGCAGGGGACCAGCCAAGCCCAGGCAGGCTGGAGTGACTCCTGTGGGTTCATTCATTACTGCCTGCTACCAAGAACCATTTTCTACCTTAGTTAAATGCACACCTTGAGACAGCCTCCTTGGCTTGTAGACAAATATCAGGTACAGAGTCTCCTGTTTTATACAATTGCTGCCCCTTGGTGGAAGGTGCATAAGCGTGAGGAAAGGCTGCTGTGCTTCTTCTTAAGAAAGCATCAGTATTATCCTTATCTTCCACTAAGCCCTTTCTGATAGTGCCTGTGGGAGGAAAGCAAGGAGCAGATGGTTATTCCTTCAGTCCTGTGAACTAGTTAGATGAAAACCATATTCCTAGTAGAATCTACTGTCAAGTAAGCTTCTGGCCTGCTGGATGGCAGTGCTGGGTTGGATTTATAAAGTGGTCTCTGGATAATAATGTGTGTGTTAATAATAATGACTTTCATACTGGTTAGGACTGACAGCCCTATGTGTTTGTCTTTCCGGAGACAGATGTTCTCCCGCCTGGTTATGTGGGTTGATTCCAACTGGGGAAGGAGGACAGCATGAACAATTTGCTGTTCATTGTTGTTTCATTCTTTTTTTTTATTCATTTCCCTCCTTTCCTCCCTCTTTCCTTCCCTGGGCTGTCTTTTGGGCAGGAGCCTGACAGATCACATCAGCTGCTGCAGGGAAGCCCATTGGCCATCTGAGTTCATCCTCCTCTGCCATCTATCAGAGCACAGCAGGCAGCTTGGGCAGGGTTCTGAATTCATCTCAGCTCAGCAGCACTTCAAGCAATTTGATGATGCTTTCCATCCTCACATGTGATACCAGCTGAAGACTGAGTTTGATGCTCATGCTTACAGGCAGTGCTTCATCTCAGACAGCCTCTGTCTAAGTTAAAGTTGTCAGCTCGACACCAAATCCCTTTTCTTGGCTTTTTCTGCATAACATGGTGTTCTCTTGCTCTGATTCAAGTGTTATGTGGTTCCACATGAAGGAGATAACAGCATGAGCAAAGCTGTGGGTAAAGATAAATCATCTGTAGGAGAAGATAGAAATGCTGTTTTTTGGAAGGCAGCAAGGCCACCATGCCAAGGGACCAAAACACTTTCTGCAGCAAATGTCTGCAACGATCAGCTTCAATCTCTACTGCCTTAAATTCAAAGTGATTTCAATGCAAAGCCGTTTTTCATTGTACTTTTTTATCAGAATGAGCTGTATTAAAAACATTCCTCTATGGAAGACTCAGATTCTCATTTTTCACTTGACAAGTCCCTCATTTGTTGCTATAAAGTAAATCCAACCCATGGTTAACTTGAGGGAAAAATTCCAAATTACTTCAAGGGAAGAAAAATTAAGTTGTGTGCATTGTACTCTTTCAGGGATACACTGATTCAATGGTTTAATTCTACTGGGTGTCCTCTCTTTTTAACATTTACAATCTACTGATCCTAAGAGTAATCAGAAAGAAGACTGTTATTCTGCTCCTATAGAATAGATCAGGCAAAACAATTCCTACAGTCTATGACATTTCCTTGTTCAAAATAACAGTAAAATACACATGAAGGCGATGACTTTGGGATAGATTAATGAACTGGATCTTGGTTACAACAGAAAAAATGACAAATTAGTCTGATTTTGGATCCTCTAAAAAAGTGCCTCCATGACTTTGCCATACAGAATAATTTTGTGCATTGATGAAACTCAGCAAGACTCACCAGTCTAGTGAATATGAGGGGGTTTTTTGGGGGTTTTTTTTTGGTTTGATTTGGTTTGGTTTGGAGTCTTTGGTTTGGTTTTAGTTTTGGTTTTTTTGGTTTTTTTTTTTTTTTTTTTTTTCACTCTTCATCCTTGAGAAACTCTGAACAATTTGTGGCGTGAGTCACAGTCTCTGTTGCACTTTCTTTCATAAGTGCAGAGGGGAAACATTTCCACTTCTACATTTCTAGTATAGACTAATTAAAGCCATATAATAGCCAGATTTCAAGCATGTCCTTCCACAGCAGACTGTGTCCTGGGCTGTATTAATAAGTCTAGCCAGCAGGTCCAGCAAAGTGATCTTTCCCCTCTGTTCAACACTTATGAAATTGCATCTGGAGTGCTGCTTCAGTTCTGGGCTCCCCAGCAGAAGGACAGTGACAGAGCCAACAGACACAAGCTGAAATCTGGAAAATTCCATTTTAAATATTAAAGGGGTGGGGATTTTGGTGGTTTTGGGTTTTCGTTTGTTTGTTTGCTTTGGTGTTGGTTTTTTACCAAGGGAGTGGTCAAATATGGAATGTTGGAATAGTGGAAATAATTTGCCCAGAGACATTGCTTAGTTTTCATCTTTGAAAGTGTTAGACTCATCTGGATCCATCCCAGAACAACCTGATCTAAGCAGACCTTTGCAAAGGGTTGACTTAGATGACCTCTGCAGGTCTCTTTCAGGACAAATTATGATTCTATAATTCTCACAGGTCACAATAAATCTGCTTATTAATAATTCCTACTGGATGCAGTGAGTATAATTTACAGCTTCTTTCAATTCCATCCTGGAGTCTGATTCACTAAGAACTAGATAAAATCTTCTGCTCAGTTTGAAACTCTGTGAAGAGAAAAGAAATCCTCGAGGCTCTCCTTGTCTAAATACTTAAGTTCCGAATTTCCTGGACTTCAAAGGCAGAAACACTCTTCTGCTTGGAAATATCTTTTTCTGTGGATGCCTGAGAATATGACTTTCCTTATCCTTGCAGATACACTGGTTCACCTGACGAAATGACCCCAAACTGCTCCCCTGATTCTCCCCCAGCTGTTTGGTTGTTGTGGAGCTGTGTGTGCACCCTATCCATGGTGAACAGCACCCTCTCAGCTACCTTGGGTGGTGCCCAGGGGACATTGCCACTGCCCTAGGATGGGGCTGACAGGCTGCAGCAGTCAGGGGTTCATACAGTCAAGGATTTCAATTCTTGCCCATCAGAAATTTTGGCATATTGGTACTAATGGCTTTAAATCCAAAATCCAAGCTCAACACAGTACTGAAGTGACTGCAGTGCCAGGTCTTACGAAAGATAGGCATTACAAATCCCCAATAAATGCATGCTTTAGAGCATGAGGTTGCTTCCATTCTTCACTGATCTAAACAGGCTTGTGAGAAGGTGCTACTCCTGCAGGCAAGGCCGTGGGAGCTTGGCTCTCTGGGGCTGTGGTCTCCTTGGTACTGCTGTGTTCAGTGCTTGTGATGGACAGCTGGGTGGCATCTGGGGTGAAGCCACTGAGGGCTGTGCATGTCTGGACTCCTCTGGCTTGAAGCTGGCCTTATTCACTCCACAAAAGAGGCTTTGAAAAGTTGATTGCTTAGGTTTTAACTTTTCCAAAAAGGCTTCTCTGTTAAAAGCTTCTGGTTAGAAATACCAAACCCTGTTGTTGCTAAGATTAAGGTATTTGTTTCTTAGAAATGGCTTATAAGCAGAGACCAGCACGTGGATTATTGCTCCTTCTTTAGCCAAGTGGAGCGAAGGTGCTTCAAGTAAATTGGGCTTCCAGGAGGATAAGTTTTGCATGTGATTTTGAGGAAGGAAGGGTCAGATCTAATTTTTCATGTTTGTAACTCATATGGAAAAAAAAAAGAAAAGAAAACCAGTACTTACCACTAACATACTGGGGGGTTAGGCTGTTTTAAATGAAGATAGCAAAGCCAGCTACTGTGTTTCAGTAAAAATTTAGAATGGGTTTTATTTTTGAATACTAATGAAAAAATGGAATATCATCAGATTTATGGGTTTTGCTTTTCTGGAACAGGATTTTTTTTCCTCACTTTTTTTGTGGTTCACCACTGCCTCCCTCCCCAAGGCTAATGTCATAAGCAAAATAAAATCTGACTAATTAACAAGACCTCAGGAAGATTGTAAATACCTGTCAGGAAACAAGAATGTTTTTTGCTGTTGCTAAAAATGACCTTAACTGCGACCTGGAAAAATTGTGCTTGTAGTTTGTGAATGAAGTCAGTAACCATGCTGTGGTACTGCTGGCCTTATTATGAAATGCACATCACAGATTGTGTCTAATTGCACACGGTGGTTTTATGGTATCTGTAGCTACTGATCCAAGACTCAGATGTCAGACATCAGCACTCTTGCTATAGTTAAAGGCTGCTGCCATGTAATAGGTTCTGTTTATCTCTCTTCCAGCTTCCAAATTGCTGTGTCTTGGGTCAGTGGCCTAAGTTCAATTTTTGTAAATTCCTGACTGAAGTTATTAGCTCTCCTCTTTAAAAACCAGGATGAATTAATGTTGCATTATGCCCCATTCAGGGAAGTATGGCCCCAGCTTTTATCATTGTCACTGGGCTTGCATGTGCTAGGTTTCAGCAGGAGATTGGTGGAATTCCTTCAGGAGGGTGTATCTATCCCTTTGCTTACATGAAGAGGGAAGTTTTCTGCTGATGTTCACAGATCTTGCAGGATTGCTTTATCCCTTTGGAGGCCTTGAAGAAGATAGACCTATGATATGGAGAACAGATACATCCTCATTTCCCCCAGCCTCAAATGCACATGAGCTTGAGATGTACTTACAAACAAAATGTACAATAAAAAAATGAATATTCATGTTCCTAAAGGTCAAGGGTGCAATGCTGATCCCTCAGAGAGCATCACCACTACCTTACCATCCTTATTCTTCTTGGTCAGTCCTCCTTGTGCCTACCAGATTCCAAACATCATGATCTACTTCTGTATTGCCAAAGGGCCCTTGTGGTGCCCATGCCTGGATGGAGCCTTCTGCAGTGCCCTGTCTTTCACCCTCCCCTTCAACTTCATACCAATAGCAATGGTCTCTTTCCACCAGTGCCACCAAAATAAGATGCTGCTGAGAGGGATTGGGTGGGTCCTGTTCTGTACCTGTTTTTCAGACAATCAACACTGCATAGAGCCACTTTCAGTCTTTGGCATATATGGTGTCAGCTGCCAGAAAAAGGACTAAAGTGCTGGGCTCCTTGCTGCACTACATTTTCATGCAGCCCTGTACTGCTTCCAGTTTCCAGTTTCATAACAGTTTTTGCAGAGTGCTTTGTTCTTCCCCTATGCACTTGGAACTGGCAGTAAAATGTGGATTGTTCTCAATGTTTAGCATCAAGTCCTACATGTGGGAAGTGATTTATCAACAAGATTACAGGCTGGAGTACTGTGAAAATTGGACTCGAAGGTGCCATAATTCTTTGGAAAATGCCAGCCATGCTAGGTTTTACCTCCCAGCGGCTGTCCATTATTGATAGCCTTATTCTAATATTATGTTTATGTTGTAAGCAGTGACCAGCTTCTCAGCTTTATACTTATACAGGTGCAGCTAATTCAAGTTTTCATCTTCATACTCATCTCTGTTCTTTCATGTCAGTCCCCTCTTTCTCTGCCCTCACAGTCTTTTTTTTCTTTTTTTCTTTCATTTTATGCAAGAAAGCTGATATCTGTTAAAAAAAAAAAAAAAACACCAAACTTTCCATGCAAAGTAGTGCCATAAGAAGTCATAATCACTAAGATATTCTTCTGGAAGCATGGAAATGTCAATGCCTAAAACATTCTGATGTGACAGATGAGATAGACAGGGCCAGTTGTACAGTACTATGGAATCTTCACATCATTGATTGCTCATGCTGCTCAATGGCAGAGAGAAAAGAATGTTGTAGTTCTCCTGGGACATTTTTTAATTACTGGACCTATGGCAAGGGAAAGGAATAATTAGCACAAATGCCCACTTTAAGATATCCAGCCATTGGGGTTTTTTTCATGGGAGGGCTACAGGCTGTGTTACAAAATGTGCTCAGTGGGGCGATGTGGCTGTTCTTGAGCCGACAACAAGGAATGAAGTGGTATTTCAGTCTGTCTCTCTGCCAGCATTGCCTTCTCTTATCTTCTTAGCTCCACACCAGAGCTTGCTGGCCCATAAACACTGGTGATGCTCTTAGCTGCCAGACAGCCAGCGCACTGAACCTAGGGACCCTAAACTCCTCTGGGCAACATCAAAGGTCTCAGAGACAAAGTAAGTGGGAGGAACAAAGAAACGGAGAAATTTGCCATGTGTCTCCCATGACCCCATGAAACTTTGAGAAGTGCCAGACTAAATTGCTCCTTACATTTTTTTTGCTTTATATCCTGTTTTATCTGCCTGTCAGGACATTGTCTCTTTCCCTGAGAAACTAAAGAACAGCAGGCACTGAAAAAAATCAAAGTGGTTGAACTGCTTGGAGGCTGCAGTGTCACTAGTCCTACTAAAGCTGGAGGTATGGAGAGTTCTAAGACAGGCTGTTATCTAGAAGCTGCAATAAAATACCTGCAAAGTGATCAAGTGTAAAGTTTACTCATAACTATGCCAGCCTGTTTTAGACTGGAATTCTTTGATATTGAGATAGGTTTCACAGACTATCCATAAATATTTAGGAACCAGCAAGTTTAGGAGGCAACTGTGATACAAATAAAAGAAATTTTGAGGGTCATGAAGCAAGCAAAATTAGCAGAATTTCTATTGACTTTGCCAGGAACAAGTTTGGGCCTTGAGTTATTTGGCTGATAAATTTTCAGCAAGACTGAAAGAAAAAGGGTCTAGGATTTTTTTGATTCTAAGATTTTATTAATGTCCAACTAGGATGCTGTTTAATCTTCAAACAAATACCAGCACTCAGAACACATCAATTGTTTGTATTCTGAGCTCTGTGTTGCACTTATTCATGGACAGGGAAATTACAATGAGAATAATCATTGTCAGAATACTAATGTGATGTAAACTAGTGTAGAGATATTTATTCAATAGAATGCAATTACCAGCAATACTCTATTTTCTGAACAGTGTGACTGTAATCCAATTTAGGCTGTTTAACCCCTGGTGATTTGTTTCCGTTTGTATTGTGATAGGCTGAAAACAGGCAGGATTGCTGGGGGCAGCAAAAGGGAGAGTAAGGGGAAATAGGACCCCATGTAATCTTAGATCTTAATGACTTTACTAAATCTACATAACCACAGGGCTGTTCTTCATGGTTGTGCTGCTAATTGAATTTTAAAATAAGGGTAGATCCTACACTCACTTTCTCCCAACATAATTGCATTTTCTGACGAATGCTTAGTCACCAGTTTAAAAAATCCTTTATGATTCAACCTGAAGTTACATCAGGACCTTGGATTTCATATAAGACAGGATTCTCAGGTACATGGTGGAGGCAAGTGATTAAGAAGATATTCAAGGTGACTTTCATGACCAGCTTCTCTTGCAGAAGTGTTCTCGACTGCAGGAGTTGTGGCAGGATCCCATGGGCAAAGGGCAGCTTCTCTCCTTCAAAGAGAGGGGCATCACGGGAAGGACAGAGCATGGGGACCTTGCTGCAGGCAATTTCTGAAGACTAAAAACCTTCAGCTAGATACTGGTACACTCATTAGCACAGAGGAGTCCCCCTGAAACTAGCACAGTTTCTGTGCTTCTGAAACTAGCACAGGATATCTTATCAGCACAGATAGAAGTCTTGGGATCTGGTCTTTAAATAAAAGAAGTGACTGAGTGATCTTGTTTTCGGTGCAGAGGGATATTTTGCAAACACACAGAAATAGATGGGGAAGACCTCTGTCCATCTGAGTTTGCTAATGGTGATGGCAATTTCTCCAAGACAGGCAGCATTCAAGCAGAAACCATTGTGTAACTGCTGCCACACTAGAAAGCACAGAAAAGCAGGTCTCCAGAGAAATGGGCCCTGGATGGGAACCTGAGTAAGATTTCCAGCTTTAGGGCTTTGCACTTCCATTCAGGTTTTTGTGTCATTTAAGCACCTGCCTTGGGCTGCAGTTGCCAGCTGGGGCTTGCCCACTTATGCTGTTGGTTCATCTTGCAATATAAGAGGGAAGCAGAAATGAGCGGGAAAGAATTGCACAGTCAGGACAGAGGGGTCCTAACTCCCAGGGATTCTGCATATGGGAGATTTACAAAATAAGTCCCTTAGTATTTCCAGCAGCCATTCAGCCATAAAAGCAGTGACTGAAAAACACAGTGCAGCTACTATTATTTTAAGTCCCAGTCAAGCTGTTTATTTTTTCACTTAATTTTTAATATACTTTGTCTTGTGAGTTTGTATGAGGCGTCCCTCCCCAGTCATTTACCAAGTGCTGTGGGTATTCCTGACAGCACAACTTTTTGTTGTCACCACATCAGTGAGCTAAGGAAGAAGGCAGTTGTGTTTCTTACAGCAGTTCTTACCTGGGCCCAGCTGGATTCGAACTGCCATGTGGTGGGAGCTTTGTACATCTGTAACAGAAGAAACACCTGCAGAACTGACTGTCAGGTGACAAATTTCCTCTCTCTGGACTAGCTCTCATCTAAGCTGAATACTCTTTGCCAGTGTTCACAGCCCATGTTACTTTCACTGGTGTAAGATAAGGGGAATCAGAGCCTTTCTTCCCTTAACTGGGAAAACTTTGTCCAGCACGTGGCTGCATAGCAAACCTGGCTGCACAATGCCCAGACACCTCCTTTTCCAGTGCCATTCCCTCTAAGCAGTCTGCTCATCTTGAACAAATTGCAGCACATGGCCTCTGTGAAAAGCCAGACCCTCTTTGCCACTTCTCATACCGCCAAGTTTTGAAAGGGCAGTTACAGTGAAGTTGAATGTTGGTTCCTATTCAATACAGATGAACTATGAAATGAATCGTAGATCCATCTAAGCCAGTTTCCACTGATCATAGACCTTCCTAACTCCTACAGACTGATTGTAGTAATTTCAGTTGAGGAAGATTCTATGCACAGATTTTGAGGTAATATTTTTGGCTATGAAGGTACCATACTGTTTTACCTGGGAGAAAAGACTGACCTCTACCTGGCTACAACCTCTTTTTAGCTACTTGTAGAGAGTGATAAGGTCTCCCCTGAGCCTCCTTTTCTCCAGGCTAAACATCCCCAGCTCCCTCAGCCACTCCTCATCAGACTTGTGCTCCAGTTCCCAAGTTCTTCACCAGTTCCCAAGTTGCCTTTCTCTGGGGGCTCCAGAACCGCACTGTCTTTCTTGAAGTGAGGGGCCCAAAATTGGACACAGCACTAGAGCCTCACCAGTGCCAAGCACAGGGGGACAATCACTGCCCTGGTACTGCTGGTCACACTATTGCTGATACAAGCCAGGATACCATTGGCTTTCTTGGCCACTTGGACATCATCATCATCTGCTGGCTTATGTTCAGCTGGTTGACCAATACCCCCAGGTCCTTTTCTGCTGGGCAGCTTTCCAGCCACTCTTCCCCAAGCCTGTAGTGCTGCAGGGGGTTGCTGTGATCCAAGTACAGGAACAGCACTTGGCCTTGTTGGCCAAGTTGGGCTATTGATCCCACCATCTTTTTTGAGTGGGAAACCCTAATTCCTAGGTGACCATCCTCAGGAATTTCTGTGGTTTCTATCACATCAATAACCCTTGTGTCTTTGCTGACACATGGATCTCCATCTCTACCTCCACTGAGACAGCAGACTGAAGGCCCTTGCTAGCACACTGTCCCTCAAACACTGGCACAATGCCAGGTTTATCTCTAGTGATCCTGGTTTTATCCCTTTCCCCCTTCAACTCTAGCTTAAAGCTCTTTCAGTGAGCCCTGCTATTTCCTGCACAGTTCCTTTTCCCCCTTTGAGACAAGCATACCCAATATTGCCAGCAGGCCTGGTGTCATGTAGACCAGCTCATGAACAGAAAACCCAAAATTCTGTCAGTGACAGCAGGTTCAGAGTCAGGTATTGGGCTGCTATTCTTCCTATTTCTTCCCCCACCATTCCCTGCAACTGGAAGGATGGATGAGAACACTACTTGTGCTTCAAATGTTCAACTGCAACCTTACTGTAATTTGCAGTGATGAACTCCTATTTTTAGAAGTAAGCATGGAGACCAAAATCCTTATTTAAGGGGATGCTAGGAGCCATATTTGGCACCCAGTCAGATCTCAAGTTTCACAGTCCAAGTAAATATTACACCTGAGAAAGCCAAGTGTTCTGCAGAGGCTTATGTGTGATAAAGAGCTTTTAGAGAAAGAGTTCAGTAGGCAGAAGAGAAAAGAAAAAGAAACACATTATTAACATTTCAGACTGTCTATGGAGAAGCAAAATAAGGTGGGAGATGAAGTTTCTGTATGCTGATCATCATTGTCATGGTCTGAAAGGTCCCGGTGTGTGCTCCAGGCCATATGAGGGAGCTCTCTCCACCTGCATCCAATATTCTTGTTCCAGGACAGTGCCTCCTCATGTTTTCCCTTGTTACTGAGAGTGTAATGCTGCAGAAACAGCTGCAGGGGAAGTGTTTGCCACTCATTTGGTGACAGGATTGAACATGGAAAGATCCCATACTTTTGCACCAAAAGGCTTAAAGAAATACCCCTCACCTCCTCCTCCTCCAGAAAAAGTAGCAGCTGAGGAAGGTTGAGGAGGGACATAAAGATGAGGAACTACTGAGAATTTGTGCACATTTATGCCTGGACACTCACCTATTTGCTGGAGTTGTGGCCATGAGTTTTGGATCTTTGCTGCTTTAGGACTGGTGCATTTGTCATCAACCTTCCCTCTAAGGCTTCATTCATAAATCACTTTTGGAGTATGAATAAGCCATGGGGATGCTTTAATAAATGGTTCCTCACATAAAGTTTTATTCCCCAATAATGATTAGCTTATTAGTAAATCCCTGATGGCATTACTAAGGAGGTCATTATCATTATCCCTGTTTTATATCTGCAGAAACTGAACCAGAGAAAGGAAAAGTCACCACTAAGTAAGATTTGTGGATCCAATTCCTGAGTCAAGGTACCTGCTTTCTTCAGCAGGTCAAAGGACTAATAGGTGCTTGAAATAAATGGTTAATCAACTGGTTAATCAAGTCATTTCATCAGAATGCTATAGGACAGTGATGTTTTCTTAGAATATATTTAAAACCATAAAGAATTACTTGCATCTCTGATTGATTGTCAACATTTAGCAGCCCAAACTCTTCATAGAGGCCAACTTAAAACACACATAACTACAGAGTTCATCTTTAGGAACCTGCATAGGTTGTGGGCTGTCAGAATTTGTGCCGTCATCTCTCGATTTGTTAAAAAGAGACTGGCTTGCCATTTACTAAGTTTTTTACTCAGAGGCACCCTTTTTATTCAGCTTATTCCTGATCATTTTGAAAATAGTTCTAGTACACTTGATTGTTTTAACAAAGCATTACTGGACATAGAAAAATCTACTGCTGTCTTAATATAAAGGACAACAAAATGCAAAGTGGAGTTAAATCAAAATAGATGTCATGAAGGCTGCTGCAATGATTGCATCATACAAGGCAGTCTTCAAATTCAGTGAAAGACTTGCATGCCTTTTTCTGACAGCAACCAGAGAGGATTTCCAATATATAAGGATTCCTCTTGAAATAGAAACCTACCATGCACAGCTATACACGAGTGGCCTAAATACTCCTTAAGGTGGAGAGAGAAGTTTAGACAGAGAGTGCTTCATGTCTGCATTGTATAGAACAATAGAATCACAGAATTTTGAGGGTTGGAACAGACCTCTAAGATCATTGGTCCTACAGTTAGCCTAGCACTGCTCTGTTCACCACTAACCCATGTCCCCATGTGTCACAGCACACATTTTTGAATGTTTCCAAGGATGGTAATTCCAGCACTTCCTTAGGCAACTTGTCCCAGTGCTTTTCCACCCTTTGCATGAAGAAATTTTTCCTTATATCCAATCTAAACCTCCCCTGGTAAAACTTGAGGCCATTTCCTCTTGTCTTATCATTTGTTACCTGGGAAACTGACCCACACCTTGCATCTCCTGTCAGGGAGTTGTAGAGAGCAATAAGGTCCCTGTGAACCTCCTTTTCTCCAGGCTTAGCCCCCCCCAGCTCCCTCAGCTGCTAGTCAGAGGACTGTGCTCCAGACCCTTCACTAGCTCCATTGCTCTTCTTTGGGCATGATGATGCTGAGATTGCAGCTCCTCCAAGCAGGCTCAGGCTCTGGGAATTTACAAAACTTAAAATTCAGTGCAGTAAAATCAGTGTAAATTCAGTACATTACTGAGCAACTTCCCAATTCCTTTTGTAATGAATTGTGGGCAAAAAAAATAGATACTTGTGATAGGTACCCTCCGATTTACCTCTAATGTGCTGAGCATTGGGTCCTCCAAGACAATCAAGAAACAAATCAAAAAATAAATTTGAGAGACTCTCATCTGGGCTTATTGGTCTTGCTACTCAGAGTCTGAAACCACTCTTAAACTAAGATCATATATTTGGAGACTCTTAGAATACTTCTGACACTATTTCGCCTTTTGACGCTGTGGTGAAAGCACCCAGTCAGAAGGTGGGATTTGATGGTTTGGAGTCCTTTTCCACCTGAGGAGGTTTGACTCTGTGACTTCTGAACTCCACAAAAAAGCCTTGAGATCAGGGTGTAACAGAGACTAAAAGGGCAGTGGGGTGAGCAAAGGTGCCCTCTACATTTCACCAAGTCACAGGATATCCAGGGATTCATTGCTGCAATGGAAAGATCAATTCAGAGTGGGCAACCTCCACTGCAGTCTGTGCCAAAGCTCCTGTCTGATTCCTGGATCTCTGCTTGCTGCTCTGAGATTTTTTTCCTGGTTATTGTTTTTATTCCTTCAATCCAGGCTGTCTAATGAAGAATGTGTAAAGAGTTGTGGGAGCAGTGTAGATTCTTCAGGCTGTCCCTTGCCAGCTGAATATGCAGAAAGCTCACACACCATCCGTGTTGCTCAGGGGAGCTGGTTAAGGTAGGATTGTGTGTATGAAATGGGCATAGTTAATGCCTGTGAAGTAGTTTAAAACATCTAAGGGCAACTCAGACTCAAAACCTCCTGCTCCAGTGTGCTGCAGAAACCTGAAAGACCCTCTGGGGAAATTATTATCCCTCTTGGTCCAAAGACTGCCTGTAAATTGGTCCCTTCAGTGGAGTTTTTGCATGTGCAGATAGCTGGCCACCTCCTGCAACACTGAACAAAGAAATGCAAGGCAAATTCCAGTGCTTGGAGTGTGACATAAAGAGTTTGACGTGCTGCTGAGGAAGCCACACATCCCTATAATGACTTAAAATTCCATGCCTGGCAACCAGGTGCAGGGGGTTAATTAGGCTCATAAGCTGGGAGAGCAGGGAGACCTTTGGGAGAAGTTTGTAGACAAGCAGCAAAGCATATGACCTCATTTGAATTTTCCTATTAGATTTCCTGCAGAGATCTCAAAAGCATCCTCCGATCACTGTCTGAAACTGTTTAGGTTTCACATTTGCAAACACAAGGAATCTCCATTAGATCCTGAAGCTGCTGCACATGTTTTAAAAGATCAAACTGATCATTATGACAAGCAAATAGATCCCTCCACCTCCTTTTGTTTGTCTGGACTAATGACTCTCTTGACTCTTGAGGTAAACAATCTGCCATTCTTCCTTTAGAGCTCTTGTGGTGATGCAGGTTGGAGCTGAAATGGGTGAGACTGGCACTGCTGAACATAAGACTGTGCTTATGTGAGGCTTCATAATCTCCAGAAAGGCTGCAATAGGAGCCTGAGCTGTGTCTCTGTAATCTGCAGCTCCTTTGGTTGCAGTGGGCTTTTGTACAAGTGTTTGGTGTTTCTCTCCTGTTCATAAGTTAGTGTACTGTTTTTATCCCCCACCAGGGCATAGCTGTGGTACCAGTACAGCACATTTCAGTCCTGCAGCCTTTTGGTTGGAATAGGAGAGATTTCCCCAGACTAAAAGGCAGCTACTCTGTGCCCATGCAAAAGGCTTTGCTGGAGAAGGAAAAGATAAAAATAGGAAGGGGCCATAACTTGAAAGCCAGCACCAATCCAGCACCAAACCTTTCTCCAGTTGATGCAAACCCACTGCTGTTCACGGGGGTCTTTCCACTGGTCTTAACAACGACTGGTTTCACATCAACTGCAGCTCTGGGAGAGCTCGGGAGAGGGAAGGGGGGTTACCCATCACCGTGTCCAGTTGCAGCACACGTCACTGGAGAAGTGTAAGGGGAATCTCATTTGAGTGCCCCGATCCCTCCTGTCCCATATGCACGTTTTGCTTCTGCACAAAGCAGTCCTTGCTATCAAAGGGAGATGATCCCTGGTGTCAAGAAAGGAGCAAATAATAACCTTTACATCCATCTAGGCAGAAATCATGCTTGGAATAAGTTGCTGTGAGGGTTATAGTCACTTTCACCATTACTGTGGTACCCATTCCTTGTGACAATGGCACCAGGAAATTCACCCTGGGCACCCTGTGATCCCAGGCAGCCCCTTGGCCATGGACTGCAAGCAGAGCACAGACGTCAGGCTCCCTGCACGGCCGCCTGTTCCCATTATACGTGTGTGAGTGAAATCAAACCTGGGGGATTTCTTCCCAGCACTCCAGACACGCAACCGCACCGCAGAATACAAATGCGAGAGCCGGGCTGACGCAGGCGTGAGGAGCTCAGCCCTGAACGCCAGGGACCAGCAACAGGCAGGCAAACCTTGGAGGGCAGGAGAGCTCGTTAACTCGGTGCTTTAAATAATAGCAGTGGTGAGGGTGCTGGTGACAAGTGTCCCTGTGGTGTGCATCTGCGTCTGTGTGGTTTGATGACAGGCAGGGAACAGCACTTGCTTCTTCGCTCCTCAGGCAGCTGCCCTCTACAATAGCATCAAGGAGGGCATAGGAAAGAGGTTATTTATTTTTTTCTTCTCCTTGGAGATTTTGGACTGATTAAAGAGCTATTTTTGCTAGGAAAGCAACAAGGAAAGAAACCCCAGCCATATGCAGCAGGTATAAAAGAATGTTTGATTCTTCTGACAAGTACTATAAGATTTAATATCTTTGCTGCTCGACCCAATATTGTATCACAGGCATCACTGGTGTTGTGCTTCCCAGCATGCCCTAGCATTCCTTCAAGCAAACATTCACAGTAGCAGAAAGTCCAAGAAAAGGCTTACTCCCTTGAGGATCAAGAAGAAAGCAACAGTGAAGAAAGGTATAGTAGCTATTAATATTAATGTTAAAAGAAGAGGGGGGAGAGAGGACACAGGAGCAGCAAAAAAGCTACTATTTATGGCTTTGATGTGTTCATTTTCACAGGACCAATAGCAACATGGAGAATACGGAAAGCAGATAAAGAGGAAAATGAGGAGTTGGAGGTGAGCAGAAGGCAGCTCAGAAAATTGCACAAGCTGTGGGGAGATTTTCCCGTCTAGACACTTGCACACAGCAGAGGGACTGACTGCCATCTGCCTCTCCTCCAAAAAAAAGGAAGGGAAAAAGGGACAGAGCTGAGACTGAAAAGGAAATCCACCTTCATGCCTCTCATTTTGGCTGTGGTATGGCTGATCCACACTGAATGCCTGCTGTGGGAGGGGAGAGAAAGCTGAGAGGTATTGTTGTGTCTAAGGAGGCACAACATTAAGGCAGCATGTGAATCCTCATGCAGGGCTCTGTCCTACTGACACAGTGGGAACAGAAGGGAAGGAACTATTTTAGTCTTGTTGACGCTGCTGAAGAGTAAAAATGGAAGTAATTAGAGGCCTATTCTAGTCTTACTTAAATCTCCAAGTCTTCAGGCCAGAGTTATTTTTGTTACATTGCTTTAATGGTGTTACATTGATGGTTAGACTGGGTTGGATTTTTTTCCCCTACTCTGAATTTAGGAAATGAGCCAACACTTTTCTGTGGCAGTGCACTCACTTCACTGAAATTTTGCCTGCGGAAGATTGTTCAGGTCCCAGGAGGAATTTTTCTAAATCCCAAGCAGCCCCACCATAACCAGTGCTTGGGCAGCTGGGTTACTGCCTTATGTTCTAGAAAGAGCAGGTTTGAATCCCAGCATTAGCTAGTCTGAAGCTAGACTGGAAATAAGAATGACTCCTTATTCTTAAGGATAAGAATATCCTTAAGAATATAAGGACCTTATATTCTGCACCTTAGGAAAGGTGCTTGATAAATAATAACCCTCAAGTCTTATTGTCCCCTATTTTTTCACTGAGAAAAAACCCCAAAACTTCAGTGCTTAGGAACAAGTACAAAATACAGAGCAAGAGCAGGACAGGTTTATTTGTAACAGCACCACTGCTGCCCATCTTGTCCTCAGTGAAGTCTGCAGTGGCTGTAAGCAGTGACAGGAATGGCCTTGTCCAGCTGCCATGTTCATTCTCAATGAAACTCATCTCATCTCATCTCAGCATCACTTTTAGTCTTCCTGCTCCCAGGTTCCCCTGTGCAGCCACTGCAGGCTGCACCTGTGACTGTGTCTCCTTAGCTGGCACCTGTCCCATGTGGGATTAACCCACATCTGCATCCTCATGTGGCCTCCTGACAGTGCAGGGTGTCAACAGTAAGAGACTGATCTCTTCTCAGAACAGATATGTGTCCTGTGCAGCCTACCCAGATCTCACAGGTCACTGCAGGCAAGGCAGTGTAAAGAGCACAGAATTTGATGCTTGTTTTTTCAAAAAAAATCAGCGTTGCTGCCCTCCTACATTAAGGCCTCACATGGCTGTTTCAGAACTACCAGTTCACATAAGCAGAGATGCAAAGTCCTCTGTTTGCAGAGTGAAGGAGGACACTCAACCCAGTGTGCATTAGGTCTAAGCAGTCACAGAAAGCAAAGCATGGCAGGAGCTCACCATGGGAAAGTCCTTTACCTCCCTTGTAAGTGGGGCTGAGCATCACATCCCAGCAGATACTGACAGCCTGCCCAAAACCTCTCAATCCTTTGCTCCAGAATAACCCTTGAGGATAATTTCCCTGCAGACCAATTGCCCCAAGGAGGAAGAGGATGCATTTAACCAGCCCCAGTGAGAGGTACTGACAGTTCCTGTGCTCACTGAAAATGTCTGTGCTAGGTGGGCCACACTACAGGTACCACAGGCTCATTTAGCAATGGGGAAAAAGCCTCTCTCTGTCTTCTCAGAAAAGCAGTAAAGGACTGAACCTTTGGACCAGTTAAAGGCTCAGGTCAACAGACAAGGAATTGCTTGGGCACAGTGAGATGTCATAAGGGGAAGGATAATTTTCTGGTGTGCAGGCAGGGAAATTAGGTCAGACATTTTGAAATCTAGTCTACATGTTTTCACCTCCAAGTGGTATTAACTGGTCATACTCATTTGCAGAGACTGACTGAATGCTACAGGTGTATTTTAGACCTTATACCATTCTTGTTACTCCACCCTGAATTTTCTACAATTCTTGTTTCAGTTCCTGAAAGCTGTTTTTCCAGCTATATACAGGAAAACTGCTGAACTCCTCTGGCTCTGAGCAGAGCAAGAGAATTATAGACAATGTGTCTTATGGGCAATTCACCCCTTTATTCATCTCAGCAAGGGAGTGGATTATGTTACATCTCAATGTCCCTTCTGAGCCCATTTTTTACAGTGATACAATCCCTGTAACCTCTCCAGGGATACCAGTTACCATCATGTAAGCTCATCAGCCTTGATTTCTTGTGGTTGCCACTGTGTGTGCCTCACACTTCCACAGGTGTGTTAGAAATAAACAACCTTTTCCCACAGCCTACCAACCTGTCATGGTTTGACACTGTCCCAACGCCAGGCACCCACGAGAGTCACTCACTCACCCTCCTCTGCTACAGCTGGGCAGTGGAGAGGGAGAAAAAATTAATGAAGAGTTCGTGAGTTGAGATGAGGACCAAGAGGGAGAAAACACTTCAAGGGCAAAACAGGCTCAACTTAAAGTTGCAAATTGAAATTTATTACTAACAGAACCAGAGGAGGATAATGAGAAGTAAAATAAGCCCTTAAAACACCTTTCTCCCCACAACCCCATCCTCCTTTCCACTGACAGCAGAGGGAGAAAGGGCATGGGGGTTTTGTTAGTTCATCACTGAGATTTTCTTCTGCTGCTCCAGGAGAGGAGTCCTTCCCTTGTGAGACCATGGGGTCCCTCCCATGGGAGACAGGTCTCCATGAACTTCCCCAGCGTGGCTCCAAATCTCATGAGCAGCAGTTCTCCCAAAACTGCTGCAATGTGAGTCCCCCCCATGGGCACACAATCCTTCCAAAACTGCTGTGATGTGGGTCGCTCTTCCACAGGGTGCAGTCCTTCAAGAACAGGCTGCTCCAGCCTGGAAGCAAGGGCTCTCTCCTCTGAGTCTCCCACTGCATCACAGCCCCCTCCAGGCATCCACCTGCTCTGGCATGAGCACCTCCCTCACGGGCTGCAGGTGGATCTCTGCATTCCTGATGGATCCATGGGCTGCAGGGGCACAGCTGCTTCACCATGCTCATCACCATGGCCTGCAGAGGAACCTAGGCTCCAGTGCCTGGGGCACCTCCTCCCCCTCCTTCTCCACTGACCGTGGTGTTGCCATGTTGTTTCCCTCACATGTTCTCACCTCCTCCTTTTCTCTGACTAGAAGCAGACCTGGGTGACTTTGTTTTGATTTTCTTCTTAAATAAGTCAGCACAGAGGCATTGCCAGCCTCTCTCATTGACCCAGCTTTGGCCAGCAGCATGTCCATCTTCAGAGCCATCAGGGCTGGTGGACATGGTGGGAGCTTCCAGCAGCTTCTCACAAGGGCCATCTTTGTGGACCCCCTGCTACCAAAAACAAGGCCGTGCAAAACCAGCACACAACCCTATTTAATTCATCATCAAAAGCACTTGCCCAGCAAACAGTGCCACCAAATTCCATGGCTGCCCATGTTCAGGTTCTCTTTTCTGCTGTGTGTTGTTTGAGAGCAGAGAAGTGGCCTGGAATGGTGAGCCTGTGTCTCTGGATGTGGGAGCTTTGCCAGGTCATGGGTATCTCCAGACTCCCAGAGTTCACAGAACAGTGAATGGGGCTGCTTGATCTCTCTCAGTTACTCATTCCAGCAGATTAAGGCTGATTATTCCCTGTTCTGGCTTGTGGAGTTACTTTCCTGTTCTTCCAAGCATGGCTCTTTACAACAAGCTAAGCAAGGTTTTGAAGAAAGAAAGCAGCCAGGGCACTTCTAGTCCAGGGACCTGCTGGAGTCAGTTCATTACTAGCGAGCAATTGGTGTCATTCCCACTGATGAAGGCTTGGGAAGTCCTGCTTTGGGATTGCTGCTTGCCCTTTCTGTAGGATGAAACTCAGCAAGATGTTTAGGCTAAAGCAGGTGAGTAATCATGTGTGTGTTTGCTGGCTGGGATGAATGATGAAGGAACATGCTGAAACACTTTTCTGAATCACAGCTACACTACATTTGAGACCCCCTTTAAAATTCACCTCTGGCTATGTTCCATTGCATGGCTGATACAAAGTGGGCTGTTTTTCAGGACTTTGTGTTAGAAGTGATCCCTCTGTAATGCCAGCGGGAAACTAAGACACAATACACACTCATCGCTATTTTGTAAGAAGTTATTTTAGATCCCCAAATGTGCGAACACCAGCACACCTTGCTGGCATCAAGAACCAATTAACATAACTGATGAATGAAGGGAAATCAAAATACAGTCATATCTAACAGACCTAGACTCAGGAATGTAAATTACACAATTGCACATTCTTCTGTAAGATTACTTGGTTTGTTCTCTTTCCATAGTAATCAAAAGTGAATTATGATCTTGAAAGGTTCTATCTCTCCCAGATAACTGAAAAAAGCTAATTAAAAAACAAAAGTCACAGATGTAATCATTGCTTAATGTTGTAAGCATAACATGACCTAATGCTATTATGAGTTCTGAACAAATTTCAATTAGGACTGCAGCTGGTAAACAGATAAATGTGATAATGACATTTTAATATTACTTGATAATTTGTTAGTAAAAGCAATTTTTATTTCAGTCATTTTTAAGTATATAAAATGGGTTTTGATTTAGATATGTTTTTCAGCACAATTAGAGGACAAAAAACCATTTCAATGAGTAGCATTTGAGAGGATCCTCCTCAGAGATGTGTTCTATTTTTTTTAATTAACCAGTTTTGGGGGTTTTTTTACACAGTCATCATCACTTTGTATCTTGCTAGTGACTTACACTATTACCAGATCAGAAGAGTAATAAAAACACATACTTTGTATTCTGCATTGGGACGAATCTCTTCCAGGTTACACTGGCCTTTTGTTGCTTTGTTATTTCTTGTCTTATTGAGCTTAAGGGAATGTAGAAAGTCATGGCTGTGATGTGGGGTCAATGGTATTTCAGAACTGAAAACTGAAGTGCAAAACCATAAGCTCCTTCCAGCAGGGTAAGCATTGAAGTAGTTCTGAGAAGATGACAACCATGAGGCTGACTGGATCCCTGTGATCCATAAGGATGCCAGCATAGCTTTGGAGAGCCAGGATGAGTTCCTCACTCTGCCAGACTCCCAGTGAAAGGTGAATAAAATAGTCAATTTACTGTGCCTCATTTTGCCTAAAAAAAAAGTACCTGGATAATGACTTGAAGTGACTCCCCTGGAAACTAGGAGTACACAAGGAAACCACAATCCTGCTCAATCAATCTGCTGCTCTTCATTGTTTTTTTTTTTTTTTTGGAGAGGCAAAGGTGAAAAGCCGTGGCTCTGGAAGGATGATCTCTCCTGCTCAGATTGGCATTCCACGTTCTGCTGAAAACGCTGCTCAAGACCAGCATTTGATTTCAAGACAGGTGTGGAGTAGCTGCCTGGTAGAGTGGTGACAGCTTATCACCTAATCAGCACACAATTCCCCTCTCTCGTGATTTAGAACAGATATAAAATAAATTCCACCACTGGAGGAGCATAGTGGCCTGACAGCATTGAGGGAGGAAATCCAATCCAAAATTAAGACACTGAAGGAAGGTGCAATCCACGGCTCTCCCTGCTGTGCTTTTAACCAGTCTTAACCTTGTCCTCATGGGACCACCCCTAATGTGGGAGCACTCCGCATTCACTGTCTGGCCTCTGTGCTGAGAGGACCCACATGCCATTTAGATGATAATGATGCACATCCTGTGGACACCTATATTTCATTTACCTTCATTTGCATGCAGCAGCCTTCCTGAGTTCAGAGTTATTTGATGGCAGAGACAACAGAAGCTGTCACTACCCTGAAATAAAATCCTTGCTATCCTTCTGTGACATGATTTTTTTCCCCTTCCTCCTTCAATTCATCCATTTTAAATATTTATTTTATACCCTGTAAGGTTACTTTTACTCTTGAAAGAGCAAGGGCTAAGCTTTCTTCTTTTTAAACAAGAGGAAGCATTGAAATAAATCACTTTCCTCAGCAGCAATAACATACACCAAAAAGAGAACAAAATCCAGTATGAAAACATACTTTTCTTGGTTAAAAGTGCAATCATTCTTGGGACTGAAAGCTCTCCTGACTAGCTGTTGTGTCTTCTCCATTATTTACTCATACCACAGTAGCAACTGGAGGCTTGAAATGAAATACTAGATTGTGTGTGCTAAGCCCTGTAAGATGCAGTAGGAGCTCTCAGTCTGCATAAGCAACAGAACACTCCAGGAAGTGGAATGTCAGTGTGTCCACGCGAGAGACAAAAGCGTAGAGAAACAAAGTGACTCGGTAACACAGGAGGTGGCAGATGCAGTTTGTGGTGAGGTCAGGACTGAAACAATGCTCTTGAAGCATTTGTACAGCTGTGAGTTCATACTTCCTGATGGGAATTTATGCGAACCTCCCAAGACCTGCGTTATCACTCTGATCCCCTAGTGACTATTAGGGGGATTAGCGAGATGCTGTTTTCTAACTTGACATTTCCAAAATGTAAGTGCTTACCTTTGAGGCAGTTATGTGGAATTCAACTCTCTTTATAGAGAGCCGGTCAATACTATCCATAATACCTGGGGCACGATTCATCTGACTTAAATGTAAGTGTCTGCTTTAGAATAAACTGACTGATGCCTTCTGGCTGTATTGACCAGATCTCCAGTGAGTGTAACAGGAATGCAGCCAACAGACAACCTAATTTAAAGAGATGAATAACACCCCATTTCTGTCTGTGCACAGTGATGTCTTTGCAAAAGAAAAAAAAAAAGCTGTCCTGTCTTAACAAATGCCGATGTGTTGCTGAAGTTGGCACCCATGGTGCCGAGATCCTAAGCAGATGCAGGGATCTGAATAGACTGTAATAGAGTTAGTTAATGGGAGACACATTTTGCCAAAGCCAACACAAAATTGGCAAAACAATCTTTAGACTGCTGCAATCTGCATCACAGAAGTCTTTTTCTGTGTAGTGTAGGTGGGTTTTTTTTATTGCCTGCATCTGGAAATGGGCTTGGCTGTCTTAGAGCATACTGTAGCAAAGCAGGCTGTCCAGACACCAGAAGAAATTCAAGAGAGCTTGAGGGTGAATGATAAGTGGAAGATATTCATCATTTTGACCATCTGGCCTGTCTGTGCCAAAGTTGCATGGCTTTAGGCAGAATAAGGTCCATCTCTGCTGAGCGTCCATGTGGCTCCAGCGTTTTGAAAGCCTGGAGGAAATCTTACAACAGTAAGATGCTGTGATACTGCCCTCAACTGCATAATAACCCCTCAGATAAAGTGACACAGCTCAGTGGCCTCAGCCATGGGAGTGAGATCTGGTCTTTGGCACTGCCCAGAGCAAGGACAGGCCAGGTCATTGATGGAGGTCCCACAGAGCAAGGTGGCTCCAGAATGGCTGTCCCACCAATAATTTCAGTAGGATCCTGTAGAGGTTTCTTTCTTCAGCTCTGAGTTTACTCCTTTTAGTGCTTATCCTCACCTTACTTCTCCACTGAAGGCTGCTGAGGTTCATTCATATGAAGTATATCACACATTCCTGGTGGCAGGTCATTTCTTAAGTCCTGTTTTCCCTTTTGCTCTCTGCACAAGATTTCACTGATTGCTATCTAGATCAGATATTGCGTATCAGATAAAATATAACCAGCAATTCCTTCCTTCAGGAACTCTCACTTTATCTAACCCCTACTGCTTTGTTTATGATCAGCATTTTAACATATTACCTGTCTACCTTTTATCCTATTCTCATTCCCTCCTTCATGCTCCTTTTCCACTCAGAGGACATATTTTTTTCTAAAATATAGGCCTACTTTTGTTTTAATTTATCAAAATCCATTACTTTCAACCCTCCACTTGCTCAAGGTAGTACTTAAAGTCAGACTTTGATGATGCCAGACCCTTCCTAATCCCTTCCTTCAGCTCCTTTCAGACTGCACTAACTGTAATAACTTCTTCCAAACCAGCACTCCACCCTCAGCTCTCTTTGACACTATCAGCAATATCTTCCATGACCCAGTTCTCTCATACCTTTTACCTCATCTGTAACTCTTTCTTCTCCATATTTCTAATTTGTTCTCCAAAATGGTAATTCCGTTCTAGAAATGAAATATTTCTGGCTCTTCTCCTGCCCTATTCAGTTACTGTAAAAGTACAACAGCAAATCTATTTTAGTAAGTAGAATATACAGAATATCTGTAAGAATATAGAGTATATTATTGTATGAAATATATAACTCAGCTGCAGCAGCTGTATTTGACCTCAGAAACATTGCTGTGCCTTGAATATTCTAGAATTTATATTTTATTTTATGTGCCTCTTCAAACATTTTTATGCCTCACAAGCCCCCTGAGTACCTGTGTAACTATTCAATGACCACAAATCACAAAGAGGAAAACTCAGCACAACTCCCTTATTCATTGAAGTCATCCTACTACAGATTTGCTTCCTTAGTTCAATATTTATTATTGGGTTTTTGCCTATCTTCTGGTTTCTGCAAACCCTAATTAACTGGATCTCCTTTAAACACTGTTTTATTTGCAGGGTATTCAGACAGCCCTGAAAACACCATATTAATTGATATTGTTGAAAATCTGGCTTTTCAGTGGTCAGCAACCCTTCCTCCAGTTCATCCTTCCAATCTCTCAACGAGGTCATTTTTATGCTCTGCCAAATGGAATAGATCTTTTAGTATTTCTATAGTTAAATTGCTCTGACATCAACTGATTCTCACATCAAATGTGAATGTATGCAATTATTACCATCCCTCCTTTATCAAGGGGGAAAGAAAGGTCAGCATTCCCAGAGCACTGAGCTTGCCCCCCAGGTTAGTCTCCCCAGGCTCTCTGTACAGAGACAAGCTCCTCCAAAAGACAACATTAGAAAAGCCTGCTGAGATGAGCCTACTAAGATGAGTCAGATAATTCAGCTGGCTAAATTAGACTCTTCAAATGAGTCAGTGGTAGCACTCCTAACAGCTTCAGAGGATGTATATTCCAGCAATTAGACACAATGTGTAACTGGAGTTCTATATAATTAGCTGTACAAATTGCAGCAATATACAATAGGTTGCTATGTCTTAAATAAGCAATGAATAAGTACAGTGTGACTGGAGCTCAAGGTTATTCTTGTCTTCAATTACCTCCTACAAGAAGCCTGCAGGGCTTTGATTTCCAAAGGGAGATGAAGTTTGTCTTTGTTAAGCCTATTATAACCAGATGACAATTCTTTAGGCCTGGCTTAGTATTCAACTTAGGCACTTCTTTTCTCTCTGCCTTACATATTCCTTGGTTATTGAATCTCATTTTGTGCAGTGACATTTCTGTTTTTCTCCCTACACCTCATTTCTATTCTTCTCTAAAATCTTAAAAAGCTATGATTGACAGGGAGCTCCAGAGGCCAAAGCAGGGTGGCATCAATGTTGGATCAGGTCCCTCAAGGCCTTTGTGCTGCCTTGCTTTGAATATCTCCAAAGATGGAGGCTGCACAGCCTCTCTGGGTCTCTGATGTAATGTTTGTCCACCCTCACTGTGAAGAACTTTTCCCTTATAGCTAATTGGCATTTCTAGTTTCCACTTGCTGTACCCTGTGTCTGCCAGCCCTTAATCTGGATTCATCTCTTTTTAAAACTCTCTTTGGGTAGTTGAAAATACTAACATTATTCCCCTTAGCCTTCTTTATTGGCAGCTAAACAAGCTTGGCTTCTGCAGCCTCATCTTGTCCATCATATGCTTTGGTCCCTAACCATCCAAGTGAAGAACTTGCTTTAGCTCATTGATGACTTTGTTATCCTGTGAAGCCCAAACTGAACTCAGTAGTCTGGATGTGTTCTCTTCACAAGTGAAAAGCAGAGGGGGAAATCCAATTGCTCAGACTCTCAGCTGTGTTTTTGCCAATGCAGCCTTTTGTGCAGTTGACATTTGTCACTATAAAACTGGTTAGCAAAACTCATGTTCAACTCCTTGTCCCTCAGCACCCCAGGTCTGTTCTGCAAGGATGATTCGTAGTTAGCCACTCCTCAGCTTGAACTGTTGCCTTTAATTATTCCAACCCACATGCAGATCTTTGTTTCCAGGAACAATTTCCAAACCTTGATCTTCACAGATTCTAAGACTGCATGTCAGATCCATCGCTAACGGCCGCTGGCAGAGTTCTGCTAAAGCAAAAGGAACAAATAACATTTATGTTGCAAAATATCTTGATCTCACTTTCTTTTTAATCCTGATATTTTTTCTCTCAATATCCTCCTTAATGGTATAAACATCAAATCTTCATTTCTATTCTTACTGTGCTTTTAGCTTCAATATTAACTTGTGGTAATGATTTAATTTTTACTGGTTTTTAATCTGAGATGGTTGATTCAGCTTGCTTCTTTCGTTAACAGGATCTTTATTTCACACTGCATGATGTAAATACGCTGATAAATGTGTTAATTGAAATGACTGTCAGATATACTGAAAATGAATCCTTGCAGGAGTCCTACCCAGAGAGTGTATTCATAGCTAATTCTAAAGCACAGATCTGTACAAGTTAGACTGTTTTTTGCACTATAAAGAAACAGCAATGAATAATTTGCTGTGAAGCACAAAGACACACGTGTGTAGGGATGCACACACCAGTGCACACTCTCAAGGAGATGGTTTAGTTAGATTCATTATCATGGTGGACAGCGTGGGCAGTTTTGTCAGTCAGTTGAGCTCTAATCAATCTGTCTAATGCCTTTCACAATATCATTTCATTAGAGGCCCAAAATAATCATTTGCTCATCTGCTCTTCAGCTGCTGGGTTTGATTTGTGTTCTTTATTGTGGGAACTAATGTGTATCCCATAAAAGCATCTCCTATTTATTGCTTATGTGCTAAGAATATGTATTGCCTTTATTTTATAGACATTAGAGGGTGAAATCCAGTGAGGGATTTCTACAGAGTATAGTATGTAAAACAGTTAAGTTCTTGTAAAGTTGAAATGGCTCAAATATTCACTGACTTATCAACCATCTTCCCCACATGAACCAGGTTAATTAACATCCTACAGAAGCCCTTAGGCATTTTTATTGCAATTGTTCAGGCTGTATTCCACCTTTATTTAGACCTCAGTTTTCAATGAGCTTAATGGTAATTTGAATGAAGAAGTGGATAGAGCAAAAATCTGCCTTCCACTTTCAACAGTCTGTGTCCATCTAGAGAGAATGGGAGCAGAGATGTAATCAGAGGGGTGAAAGTTCCCTCTGATACAGAGGAGAGCATAAAAAGACCAGAACCATGGAAGAAGCAGTGTCCAGTAAGGAACAATGAAATCCTTAGGTCAGTGTGACCAATAGTCCTGTTTCCATGTGTTGGTTCCTGTCCTTAATCAACTACATTTTTCTTCCCCCTAATACTTCCATAATGCCATTACAGAATCTTACACACCTTGATAATGATGTTCACATTTTCCTCTATTTACATACTGCATTTATTCACATCCAGTATTTATTTGTTTTCATGTTAATAGCTGTCATTATTCAAATAACACATTTCAGCTGCCTTGCTGAGACACCCGTGCACCTTCATAAGGGACGTGGGTGTTTTGCATGCCAGACTGACTGAAGCTCTCTTTAACCTCTGTTCAGGATCATCCACAGGCTGGCTCACTCACATCAGAAAAGTTGTCTGAGGAGCTTTTCTTAGGTTCTTTGTGGCTGAGTGGAACTAAATTACCTTTCTCCCTTTCTTTCTCCAGGTCAAAAGCTGGGCCACAAAACTCATGTTGTCTGAGGGAACATGTCTGACCAAGAATGAAGAGGAAGAAGCATCTGCAGCTGAATTTTGTCTCTTCTGGCTAGAACTCTTGTGAGAAAGAAGCAAGTCTGGGACCAAGGCTTTCATCTGCCTGAGAGAGGTACTGCAGTTCTTATTCTCTAGGGATGTTTTCCACCAGTGTGATCTAAAATCTTCATGGGACTATACTCTGCTGAAGATGGGCCACTGTGCAAAAAACAAATGTATGAAATCTGAATCCAGAAAGATCCTTATTCTTTAGCCTATTTAATTGTGCTTTGCTGGGTTGCTTGGGCCAAGTTAGGAAATGTGGGAAATCCTGTTGCACCTGCTGAAGAACACAAACTATCACAGGCACAATCCCTCAGCTCTGCAGGCTTCAGCAGGGTCTCAGGAATGGTTCAGAGAACTTCCATGTGCAAAAGCACTTGCCTTTCTAACTGCATGCTTTTGAATGTATACTGCAAGTGAAAAATTACCCATGGGGCTGTGGCTGAACAGTACTGGATTCTTTTATCTGTTTCCAGTGCCTGTGGCTGTATTTCATGTAATGACCTTTCTGGGTGAAAAATACATGCTGTTTCTGAAACAGGCACTTCTGCTGATTGTGAGGTGGTTCCTCATCAGCTAAAACAAGGTATTCTCCCCACCACTGAATTATCACAGAGTGGTTTCATCATTCCCAGAAGACACAAGAACATCATTTATACCCTCTTTGGTAGAAAAATGCCTATGATTTGCGTTTCCACCTCCTCAGTCAGTTGTGTGACCCCAGGCTCCACCGTAGGAGTACATTCCTCCTGCTCTCAGCTCTCAGCTCCACTTAATGCAGTTTGAGTTCTCCTAGTAGATTGGTCTCAGAGGCTTTCAGTGTCCCTCTGTCCACCTCTGGATGGCATCTGAGCAAGTTAGCTCTCCACAATGAAATAGCAATGCAGCTTAGCTACTGACAAAGGCAGGCAGCTGTCCCAGAGCTCAGCCTTAACATGGGTTAAGACACTTTATGTCTTAGGTGTTTTTATTCCTTGATAGTTTCTACTGTCTGGCAGACTTAGTAGGAACAGTGACAGTCTCTCCAGTATTTTTTTCTCTTCTAGTAAGTTAGGTTCCCTTGGTAATGTTAGGAGTCCTTCTCTGCCCATCCCAGTTAGAATTCAGTATTCCTGAACGTGGTTACACACTTCATCCCACATAAATTTCAGCAGAGTTGTATATTAATACTTCAGTATCTCTCCTGATATAACCAGTCATCTACTACCGTCTCTCCTGTCACTTAAATTCAGAAAAAAAATGTGTTTGTATGAGCAGGTCACCCAAGTCATTTTAGATTATACAGCAAGATGGTAGCCAGCAGATCATAAAGGGTTTTACTAACCTTGGCAATACTGAACGTAACTTATTTGTCCGACATGTTGCTCACAAAAAAACTTAAAACTGAATTTCAGACTTTTGCTATTTACAGCGCCTAATTTTTCTTCTCTCAGACATTTTCTCTGAATTGTGAGGGCATTCTCTCACTTCTACCTCTTTCCAGCTTCTCTGCAGTGGTGACACAAGTTGTCATTTTTTTTGTACCTACGGAGATTTCTTGTTTGATTTGGGCATTGAGGTTGTCTTCTACCCAGCTTCAAGGTCATCTGATGACTTTAAGATGTCTGGTTGTGAAACAACGGTACAGCAGGACTAGGGAAAAGATCACCTCCCTGTACTCAGTACTGGTGAGGCTGCACCTTGAATATGTGTCCAATTTTGGGCCCTTACTGCAAGAAAGACACTGAGGGGCTGGAGCGAGTCCAGAGAAGGGCTGAGAAGGGGTCTGGAGCACAGGTCTGATGAGAAGCAGCTGAGGGACCTGGGGGTGTTTAGCCCAGCTAAACACTCCCAGCTAAAAGTGTTTTGTGTTTAGTGGAAGAGGAGGCTCAGGGGAGACCTTATTGCTCTCTACAACTCCCTGAGAAGAGGTTGTGGAAACAGGGGGGTCAGCCTCTNCTGAGGGACCTGGGGGTGTTTAGCCCAGCTAAACACTCCCAGCTAAAAGTGTTTTGTGTTTAGTGGAAGAGGAGGCTCAGGGGAAACCTTATTGCTCTCTACAACTCCCTGAGAAGAGGTTGTTGAAAGAGGGGGTTCAGCCTCTTCTGCCAGGTAACAAGGGACAGGACAAGACGAAGTGGTTTTATGTTGCACCAGGCAAGATTTAGTTTGGATATTTAGAAAAAATTTCTTCACAGAAAATGTTATCGAGCACTGAAACGGACTGCCCAGGGAAGTGTTGGGATCACCACCCTGAAGGCATTTAAAAGACATGTAGATGTGGCACTTAGGGACATGGTTAATGGTGGAGTTGGCAGTGCCAGGTAAACAGTTGACCTTGATCTTAGATATCTTTTCCAACCTAAATTGTTCTGTGATTCTCTGATATAGGAGAAATTATTAAAATTCTGTACAAATGAAGTTATATTACCCTAAGAATAACCTAAGGATCTTATATTCACACTCATAAGTGCTGCATCCAACTCTGAGGCCCCCAATAGAGGAAGAACACTGACCTGTTGGAACAAGTCCAGAGGAGGCCACTAAAATGGTCAGAGGGATGGAGCACCTCTCCTGTGAGGAAAGGCTGAGACAATTGGGATTGCTCATCCTGGAGAAGAGATGGCTTTGGGTTGATCTAATTGTGGCCTTTCAGTACGTGAAGGGAACTTACAGGAAAGATAGAGAGAAACTATTTACAAAGACATGTAGAGACAGGACAAGGAGGAATGGCTTCAAAGTGAAAGAGAATAAATTTAGATTAGATATTAGAAAAACATTCTTTACTGTGAGAGTGGTGAGACACTGGAACATGTTTCTCAGAGAAGCTGTGGATGCCCCATCCCTGGGAGTGTTCAAGGCCAGGGTGATTGGAGCTCTGAGCAATCTGATCTACTGGTCCTTCCCTGTGGCAGAGAAGGTGGGAATGAGATGATCTTTAAGGTCCCTTTCAACCCGCACCATTCTATGATTTTATGTTAAATGTTGCAGATTTGGGGTGTTGTAGCATCCTGGGCTAAGAGAAGTAGCAATAACTGATTATTGAACTGATACCATGTGAAGTTTTGGTTATCACACTGATACCAGTTACTGGCTCTTTGTTCTTTGGTCTGAGCCCCTCTCGTCTTTTGCTCAGTCTGCTGTTTACATGCAACATTGAAAACACAATAAGAAACACTTGAGCATTTATCAAATGATTTAGGGCAACCTACAGATAAACCAGGTGATATCATATAATTTCATCTCAGGAAGCAAAGCAAGGTTTATACAAACCATGCAAGGTAACCCCAGCTGCAAAAAGCAATGAGGTCCTTTAATATTCCTGCTTCGAACAAATTCTTGAGTCTTGCTTGAGATGGACTTTTGAAGTCCATGCAACTACATTCACATCAAGCTGGAAATTATCAAGTTATCTTTTCACTTATTCAAATGTTGATATAAAATTTCCAGTCAATGTTTTTCCTTAGAAGAACCGTATTTGTGCAGCTCCCACAAAAGTGAAACCAAAAAGGTAAAAAGGGAAATTACCACATTATGTCTTTTTCTTTCTTTCTTTTTCCATTTCAGACTATAATATTTATTCTTTAGTAATATTTATTTAGGCTTTGTTGGTAAAAAGAAACTGAATTTTTCAGAGCTCAATTCTCACTACTGAGTCAAGAAGATACAAATATAAATACAGGCTTTTAAATTTTATCTAAAAGTATTATAGTGGGAGCTATTAAAGCATTAGTCACTTTTGAACATCTGACCTCTACACAGGGGATTAAAATCAGTTATTCCTTTCTGAAAACTTTGTTCATACCTGCATATTACAGGAGGTCTGGCTTCTCCACTCTTCAGTGGTTTCTTGTTCTTTATCCAAAGATGGGATCCTCTTACTGAGGCTGAGACCTGCAAACTCCTGAGAATTGATCTGAAAGTCTAAACATTAATATGTTATAATTATTGCATGCCAGAAGGCTAACTGCTAGAATGACTTTCAAATAGAATTCTTGTACAAAATCTATGATGGTGCTGAAATCCTTTCTTGGAGGAATAGCACGGGTTATGTTGTACAGATTGAAATCTGGCAGGAGAGGAAGGGATTATGGCATACAGTGAACAACAGCAGGGAGTCAGCCATGTCAAAAGTTCATATGCAGTATGTGATATCAACAGTTTACAAGGCACTTCCATTCCTTTTGTCTATCAACAAAGCTGTTTGGAAGGTTTGCCTAGTTCACTGGTTCTGCTACACCACAAGTCAATGAAATATTCTGACATTTAAAATGATGTTATGTCATGTATGTGTATCTTTACTGTGTCTCCAGTGCAATGCAGCAGGATACACTGGCTGTGTTCAGCAGTGCCAGAGAGCATCCCTTGACATCATCATATCCATGGCTCTGTTATTGCCACTGAGATCACTGAACATTTTGCCCTTTTTTATCAGCCCAGTCTTATGCATCAAGTGACAGGAGAGTAAACCCCTTTGAATATGAGTGTGTCTTTGTCAAAAATTGCTGGGAGAGGGAGCCTTCAGAATGTAAAGAAGTTTTGTTAATGGCCTAAGGCATTGGATGGGCATCCCAGTTTGATAAGTCTCATAGAGAGGGTTTTCAGTGAAAGGAACTGGAATGCAGGTTTGCTTGATTCCCAATGGCACAGAGGTATGAGGGAGAATAGATTATATTTCCTATCTTTCCTTCTGAGTACAGTATTTGCATGGTGCACAGGATGAGATATTGATGGTCTAAGGGCATGGCTCTCCCAAGACCATGTTTTTGAAAACCTTATCAGTGCTCTTTCTAGGATGAATAACTGCACAACAGAAATTATCATCTAGATATGAACTGGGAGGATAAAGTGGTAAATCACCAACTTGAGGTATATTCATTTTGAAATAGAAACAAGAAGAAGGGTGTGTAGACTGGCACATTCTCAGCTATTATAGACAATTTTAATTAGGAGGACAAACTGGGGCTAGAGATCTTGAATGTGGTTCTTTGTATTTACAAGCATGCACTAAGCCTGGTCTCCCTGAGTGTGGGAGCAATCAAACATGCTTTCCAGTCTCATCTCAGCACTCCCAGACCAGCCCCTGTGTTCTGAGACTCTCTCTGTCCTTGTCCCATCTTGGTCAACTTCTTCTAATTGATTTACTCAGCTTGTTCAGTTTTCCTAGTTATATTCCTGTGCTGCACTCTTCTACACACACTCACACCCACACCCCTTTCCCATAATAAATAGTCACTGAAACACATCAGCAGAGAAAACCAAAACTTTGTGTTAGGTCGATATGTGTATTTTACTCTCTCCTTCCTTCCTTCCTTCCTTCCTTCCTTCCTTCCTTCCTTCCTTCCTTCCTTCCTTCCTTCCTTCCTTCCTTCCTTCCTTCCTTCCTTCCTTCCTTCCTTCCTTCCTTCCTTCCCTCCTTCCCTCCCTCCTTCCTCCCTCTCCAATTACAACCCGTGGGGCTGACCCTTGGGCAGTCCCAGGGAAGGGGCCACATCTATGAGAAGCCAAATGGGATGAATTGTGCACTTGTTCAGCTATTAGAGGACTTGGGATTGGTTCCCAGAGCTGTCCTGAACTCTGCTTGTTACTCTGTACAGATGTAGTCTGGTCTGACTCTTCAAGGACTCTTCAAAAGTTGGTTGCCTCTGTACCTCTGAGGCTTGGGAGCTCTGTCCATCTCCTATGGCGTAAAAGGGAGTGACAGTGGTTTTCCCAGAGCTATTGCAACATGACAACAAGATAAAACAGAGAGACATGGAAAGACTGTGAGGAGGTCTCTCTGTTTGGTGGGAGAGAGTAGGCAGAATAGATGATCAGGTTGAAATAGCAAACACCAATTTCCCTGGAAATGAATATTCTGTTTCTGTGTACAGACATTTTATGGCATCTCTCATCTTGCCTTCGTCTGCCACACATATCATAACAATACCTGACCACTTGTTTCCTATCCGAAGATGACTTTTGAAGAGTAAAAAGAATGAGGAATGTAAGAGAAGGAAGAATTTGGGGGGGGGGGGGGGGGGGGGGGGGGGGGGGGGACAA
>VXBC01002422.1:241287-421063 GCA_013399945.1 Ploceus nigricollis | reverse complement strand
GCTAGCAGGATAAAAATTACACATATTATAATCCTCTCCAGCCCTGATGATAAGATCTGTGCAGTGATTTAACCTGGCACTGCTCTGCTTGCTGCCATGGAGCTGCTGTAGCTGAGACCACATGGGGCCTGGCCTTTTGCTCCCAGCATCTGCTGGTGTGACACAGACTGACAGCGAGGACAAAAGGAGCATTCAGGCAAACGTTCAACACCTTGCTCCATTCTCACAGCACGGAGGGCCTGGTAAATTCATGAGGAGTTCCAGGGAAGTCACAAGGAGGAGTGTCACAGGTGTTCATAGAACTGTTTAAGACACTGAGCCTTGATTTAATAGTGAGTCCTTGAGACCTGGCCTTCTGGATCTCTGGCTCTGAAACCAATCAGCACCATTTTTAGCAGCTTGCTATTTGTCAGGAGCCACTGGAACATAAGGAGGAAGAGAGCATGCCAGCCCTGGGTGCTCACAGCCCATGCATCTGTCTCCAGCAGTGACCCGGGACAGTCACTGGGAGGAGAAATGTAACACCCAGCAAATAATGGGGTTTTTCTTCACCAGAACAATCAGAGCTTCCATGTGATTTAAAGTATAACTACAGATTCGGATTTCGTTATTCCATTTGCATACCTCCACAGGAAATTTCCAACTAAAGAGCATCTTTTTTGTCAGTCAAGAGGTTAGGCTCACAAATGAGGCAAGTCTGGCAGGCCTGTCCTCCTTGTTTACTGACCTAAAACTCCCTGTGGCGTTTGCCATTTTGCCATCAGTGCTCTTTCAGCTTTTTTTTTTCCCCTTATGCGGCATTAATTACTCTTTCACCAAACAAAAATGAGTCTCAGAGATCTCAATCTGGGTGGCTGCATTTCACATTGAGAGAACCGAACTCACATGGTGCCGGAGTAAAGCTGAATTCTTTTTCTAGTGACTAATTATATTTCCTAGTGTATATTACAAGCCAACCCTCTTAGACTAAGCCTTGAACTATTCCTAGTCATGCCCAACAAGGGGATCCCCAGCTGTTGCAGGCCCCCTGACCTAAGAGGTCATTAATTAATGTCTACATTTCTGCATGTATATAAATATGCTTATAATCTAGCCATTCTGTAACTAAAATCCAGTGGTTTTCACCAGCATATATTTGCACTTTATACTAAATGGAAAAATATACAGTACAGAAACATTCTAAACATACTGTATTGTTAGGTTTAATAATTAATTAGGTTTAATCCTTTACAGTTTGTCCAGGATGGGATTTCCCCCCCCATGCACTTATTTGTTAATAGTTTTGCTACATAACATTGTAGGCATTGCTGATGTGAGTGTTTTGAGTACAGGAAGTTCATGCTGTTTTATAAAAACTCGATTTCTGGAAACAATAGATACTATTCTTCAGCTTGGACTATCAGCAGTAATTATCTCCTGGCTGCTATGCAAATATCTCATGTCCTAATTTCCACACTTGTTCATTTAACACATAAGCTCATTACTGCTGAGGTGTTTTTTTAAAGGCACTGCAAATATCTCAAAGCGAGTTGCTCGAAAGCTTTATAAATGAGAAGTTTTCTTCACTGGCAAATTCCACTTTCTTTTGCAGACATGGTCTGCAATCCACAGGTATTTTTTCTGTACTCTGTTCAGAACAGACTCCACAGCCAGGCACAAGGCCAAATTTTGATCCATCTCTTTATTGGTTTCAACTGAATAACTTCAGATTTCAACTGGTTCCCTGGCAAACTGAGCGTGTCCTTTCACTGAAGTGTCTGCTAAGTGCTTAGCTGCTAAGGGGAAAAGCAAGAGAAAATAATCCTTGTTTGCATATGACACCTGACTTGTTACGTCTCTTTGCTAAGAAAATCTGAGAGAATGGCACGTGTCCCCCCCCCTCTCTCCAGTGCCAGCGGAGCACAAAGGGGCGCTCAAACTTCATCACACAACGTCTGTGTTCCTAGAGGCTCGTGGAGAGTACCCCTAACTAATTGCTTGCAGGCGCAGAACACACACACACACACACACACACACAGNCAGGCGCAGAACACACACACACACACACACACACACACACACACACACACACACACACACACACACACACGGAGTTGTGTGGGTATTGCAGTGTTTTGGTGCAATTCCCAAGGGCTGACCCTAGTCAGTCCCATAAAGTCAGCAGTGGTCTGTATTTTGTGGGCCACCTTTCTAGCCAAGCCCTACTCCCATTTACAGCCATACAGCGCTAATGAGGCTTCACACCAGTGACCAAAGCCAAAACTTGGGCTTCAGCAATGCTGCCTGCAATACAGCTTTGAGCAAAGCATGATCAGTTTTTGAGGAAAGCTGATCGTAATGCTCCAGTTGGATCTTTTCAGTGCTTGGAGCACGACCTTGCTGTCCATGCAAAGAGATTAGTAGAGTTGTTTGGCATAACACAGTGCACAGCTGGCAGCTTTTCTAACAAAGACTCACTAAGCAAAAAGAGAAAGAAAAAGTAGTTCACACATTCTTATCTCATTCTTTTCTCCTTCCCAACCCCTCCTTCTGCTTAAAATACCTTAGCACAGAGTCATGATGAGGGCAGCATCCCTATTGCACTGCAGGGCTGTGCACTCAAGTGTATCCGACCATTTGTCTGAGCTGCTGAAGCCATAACAGGGACAGGAATGTGGGGGGAGGAAACTAGCCCGAAGGCTCCTCCAAAAACCCTCTTCCAGTCACTACTGTCAGGCAAACCTGCCTTTTTGCTTGTCCTGCACTCCCTCTCTGGATCAAAGAGTGAAGAAATGTTAGCCAGAGGCCCCAGAAAAAAACTCAGTTGCTGCCTCCTTCCCAGTTCTTCTGGAATGAAGGAATGACAAAGCTCTTGCACAGAGACTTCTTCAGAGCAATGTGCATCCCAGAGCCTGAATTAGGACAAGGTGGCAGATAAGTAGGAAGTAACTTGTGTTTTCAAGGGTTTGTAACTGTCATACAACATAAAAAAATCCTCAGATTCTTGATTGTCTCTGCTTTCCTAAGCAGCTTGGAGAATTCAGCCATGATTGATGATTCTTGCCTCACTGCAGGCAGGCTGGAGCATCAGGCACTGCGTGCCAAGGACAATGTCCCTCCTGGACACCTCCACCTTTCAGAGATGTCAGATTGAGATATGATTCTCTTTCAGCAGCTCCATGCAGGCTCAGAGGGAACTGAGAGGTGCTTTCATCCAGCACTGGGAGCTGTTTTGGGGTGCACCCTTTTGAGAGCTGGGCTGTACCACAACTGCCTCAAGCTTACAGCACTCAAGGGTTCTAAATCTAAATCCAGAGGTTGTTCCCGTTCAGTTTCCACTGCTCCATGAAGCAGAACCACCCCTCTGTGCCTTTGTCAACTCTAGGTGTACGACCCTGCCCCAAAGATTATCTGCCTAAATGCTAAAAGGCAGAGATACCGGCAGCCAGGGGAAGGTGAAAGCCCATTATCAGCAATGCCAGAAGATGCTGAAGGGCACACACAGTACAGCTCATTTGGTTTACAACAACCCTTCTGGAAGCACAATGATCTATTGAAGAGTGACTATCTCTGCTCGTGAAAGCACAAAGCACAAAGAAAGGTTAAGGAAGCACCGTTTGGTAATTGGTTTGTGTCATATAAATTGAAGTTTAGAAAGCTGGGAGGAACAAAATAAAACCAGACCAGAACACACAGTAATTAAATTCCTTTAAAGAATGCATGGAATAAATACTTACCCTTCTTGCAACTCTAATAAACCTAATCAGGATTAATTTCTATGTCTGACTTGAAACCTTTTCCCTGCCAAATGTCCATTTTTTTCTGACAGATTTGCTCCTGATATACCTATATAGATGAGGCAGGCAGGTGTCAAAGCCAAAAGGCTTTTCCTAACACAAAAATCCCCAACATAGCCAAAAAAAAAAAAAAAAAGATTCTGTCTTTTAGCTCCAAACATCTCTTTCCTGATCGATTTTGAGCCCCACTAAACACATTCATGTGAAGGAAAACAAATACCAGTCTCTGTTTGTTTAATCTGTGGCAGTGAACCAGCTGAACTGGTTCTCACTGTAATCTCAGGACACCAAACTGGGCCTTTTCCGGGATGACCTCCCAGCACTTCAGAGGTGTCACAGTAGTCAGTTTGCACTAAACTCACAGATCAAAAATATTATAGGGTTTTGATTTCTCCCCTGAAAGACAGACTTCTTACACTGGTAAATCCAGCTGGTAAATGGGCCTCAGAGGAGAAAGCTATCTGCATCCACCAGGGCCCTGTGGTCCTGTCCTTGTTCAGGGCTGACACAGAAATACATGTACATGCATGTAAAATTTGTACAGATTGAGCAAAACAGAGAGGCAAACGAATGCTTAATGAAGAGCCTTTCCTGGGCAATTCATATTGGAGAAGCTTTAAGGAACTCATAAATTCCTTAATTCCAGTCCTGTGATTAGCCCACTCCTCTACGCATGCAGCAGCTGTCTCCAACCTGCAGAGTTCAAGCTAACATTAAAAGAAATCGTTGTGGGAAGTGAAGCCCTTTAATTAGTATAACAAATATATTGAGAAAAAAATGATGCAAGGAGATTTTTTCCTCAGACAATGCACAATTTGCCTGAGGAATTCATTACCATAAGAGATAAACTTTAAAGAGTGTCATGAAATTCAGAAACAGATTGTTTGTACAGAAGACAGTAATAGCCACTATTAATGGGAAACAGTTACTTTTGAAGGTCTCCAACCTAATCTTCATGCAAGTTGTACACTTTCTCCCTAAACACTGACAGGTAGGAACCTTCCTTTGGGCAAATGTCTTGCTCCTTCCCTCTGAAACCAGTGATGCTGGCCACAGCCTTTGGTGGGATATTTGGTAAAAGGAATCACAGAGAGAGGATTGACCTCATCTGATTCCATCCCTGTAGTAACTGGTATCCAAGTTAAGCTGGGTGTCCCCTCCAATGAGAGCACAGACACAGGTACCTGCAGGTAATGATTCACTTGATTTCTCCTAGATAACAGGTTGGGATGGACCAGCCCTTGGTGTTCCTGTAACTCCCCTGACAAGAGGGGGAAATTGGAGGTGGGAGACAACTCCAGATTACCACATCTACAGGTGAGTGTCTCCACATACATTAGATGCTGGAGCTCCACTGCAGGTGAAGATCTGGTCACTGATTTGCATCCCCAAGCAGAGAGGACCATGCAGGTAGTGGCATGCACATTCTTCTCCCTCTCAGGATTTTTTCGTAGAGGAGCACAGTGAGAAGAAAGAGAAAACAATTTCTATTTCTGCTCCTTGTTTTCCTCTATGAAAAAATCCTGAGAGAGAGAAGAATGTGCATGCCACAGGTAGTGACAGCATTGTCTTCACCTTCTCTTTGTCTTGAGCCACCCCATTCTGTTGACATGCCTGGCAGAACTGAGAGGACATTTCCAGTCACAGTGACTTCTTCACAAAGGCTGGCCTCCTTCACTGAGGTTGCTGAGCAGCTTTCTGATCTTAGGTAAAAAGTAACTCAGCAGCTGGCAAGGCTGGGTTGCTAAGGCTGGGTAGAAACAGCTGCTTTAGAACATCTGCTTTAGAACATCTGCAGCCTCCCTTTGCTCAGTACCAGTTTCATCCATGGTACAGCATCAATGAGCAGAGCAGTCTAACAACCAGCCACAGCCATGAAAATTAAAAATCTGCATCGAAGGGCTTGCTTTCAGCTCTGGTCCTGATAAACACTTTCCTCCTAACCCAGCCATAAAGTCAAGCTAGCAACAACTTGAAAGGATAACATCTATCAGAACTAATAAGCACTAATCTAGCATGGAAGAGATAGCAACCAATTGAGTCGACAGGCAGAGAGAGGAACAAAGGCTGGCTACAGCACACTGAGAATCCATACAGTTATAAATCATAAATTATAAAATAGCTCACTGTGGAATAAGGGTACATCCACAGTAACAATTCTAATAAATATTTGAAAGACTGCTTTGATTTGGTTAGTGTTATAAAATTTGACTACAAATCAACTCCTTACACCTGCAAAAAGAAGAAAAAAAAGGAAAATCCTTACCTGAATCTTCTATTACTAATCAGAAAAGCTTCCTTCTAGAAAATCAGTTTATTTAAGGAATTGGCAGACAGTTGACTGTGTGTATGAGTTACAATTTTGAAGCTGTCAGAGCTGCACTTATTCTTATTTGCTAATCATACTTGTATACCTACAAGCTACATTTTTAAATGTAGATGAGATGAATAATCTCTTTGCTCTTGTAGAAGGTTTTTTATGGGTCTTCTAAGCTGTGCATCTATTTTCACTTGACTTGAAAGCAATCAATATGCTGGCATAAAGGCTTTGGGATAATTCATAGCGACAATCTGTAGCAACTTACAGACTGATTTGGTTCTTTTAGATTGTTCTGATGAAAAAAAAATTAGAAGATTCCAAATGCATAGTTACCAAAAAAAAAAAAAAAGGAAAGAAGAAAGATGAGGAAAGAAAAGAAAAAGAGGGGAAAAGAGGATTCTGTATTATAAAAACATCAGGAGACGAATTCTCTTCTCCTCAATAAGAATCTAAGTATGACCCTTTAGTTTACATGGAGCCCTTCCAAATTTGTTCCAGGGTGGCAAGACAAGAATTTAGCCCCAGAAGTAACCCCTGCTCAATGACACGTATTTCAAAGATGCAGGGTAATGAGTACCAGTTCTTAGGCCAGTTGCTCTGGTCACAAAGAAAGATTAAGAGGGGCACAAATTCCTTCATTTGGCTTTTTTTGGTGCTCCTTTGTACTGAGCCTGTAGGAGCTGCCCTGGCAAAGTGAAGCAGCTCCTTCTGGTGGTGACTGAACGTGGAGGCTCTGCACAAACTCTGGAAATGGAGTCACAGCAGAGCTCTCCTCAGCCTGCTGCCAGTGGGTCACCTGGCACCCGACAATTTTATATACAGGACGTTATTGCACTAAACCTATTGACATCTGCCACATAGGTGGAGACTAAACATGACACATTTCTTTTCCTGTTACTTCACCCATTGCAAGGCATAAATTAGTTGGTTGATAGATTTAATTGGCCAACATGATCCATAAAGAAGCAACACATTGCATCTGTGTTGGTTGGGGAATAATGGCTCTTTGTAGAGGCTCTGTTCTTGTCTACATCCCCAGCAGCAGTGGCACAGTCATTTTGCAGTGTGCATCAGGAGGAGGAGCTAGGGCTGCTTCCTGAGGTTTTATCAGGGTGAGGCAATTACTGGCCAGCACAGTGGTATCCCCAACACTGACTGCAGTGAGGAATTCATATCAGTCCTGCTACAGACATAGGCAACTGGTGTGAGGGAAAGGCTCTCTTCCATCTCTAGTACATCAGACAGACCTTTTTTAACTCAGCTCTCAAGGCATGGCCAAATATCCCAGCTGTGAAGGGAACTGATTTTCTTTCTTGTGTATATGCATGGAAACCTCCTGTCTGCTTGTTCTGGAGAAGATGTGGAGCTGAGAAAGGAGGATGTGGGTCAGAGATTTGGTATTTACACACCATCCTTCAGCTTGAGCTCCACAGTTGTTGTGCAGCAAAAGTAATTCTGGTCCTCTGAAGGTACATGGTAAACACTTTCTCTATAAATGTAAAAGCAAAGGTGTTTTCTCTAAACAAAAAAAAAATCCTGAGGAAACTCGGGATTTTAGTGCTGAGTGGTCTTGGATTTCAACAAATCCTTTGTTGAATTATATGATCAAAAGCACCAGCTGTCCTGTGATCTCAGAGAAAATTTGTGCTGCCAAACAGCACCATGCATTGTGTGCATGGTCCACATAACTTATCAGACACCAAAATAGTTGATAGCAGGTGATACAGCTTTGCTTTTGTTTATTGTTATTTTTCTCATTTATTTCTGATATTGGCACATCTGAGATAAAGCTCTGCTTGCCTGTTCTCTGAAGGAAGAATCCTGGCATTTGCTACAGGAATGGTAGCCAGGAGAAATAATGAGCAAAACAGAGGTGGATTGTGCCTCCTGGAACAAATGAGCTGAGTGAAGACAAGTTGGTTATTCACTACATTGAGTAGAAGCACTTTGGGACTGAGATAAGGTGCTGGAAGGTCCCAGAGTGATTTGTAAAAAATAAGGGATAGTGTAGTGATTGATAGAACAAGTAATAGGTACAAATTGAAAGAGGGGGAATTTAGGTTAGACATTAGGAATAAATTCTTTACTGTATGGGTGAGGAGTCACTGGAATAGGTTGCCCAGGGAGGCTGTGAATGCCCCAACCCTGGCAGTGTTCAGGGCCAGGTTGGATAAGGCCTTGAGCAACCTGGTGTAGTGGGAGGTGTCCACGACCATGGCAATGGGGTTGGGACTAAATGATCTTTAAGGCCCCTTCTAACCCCATAACATGCTATGATTCTATGAATCTTAAAAAACAAGGAGGTATAAATTGGAAGACGAAGTTTTGGAAGGGAGAGCCAGTAAACATTTGCTGACAGTGAGGTGAACTTGAGCAGAGCATCCCCCTTGCAACTTCTGCAGATGCTGAGCTGTGGGGCTGAATGTTGGCTGGGCAAGAGACCAAGTCAGTTTCCTCCTCACAGGGAGCAAGAAGGCAAGGACAGATAAACATGCTGATGAAACTACAACAGTCCTAGGGACCAGGAACAAGGACAGCAAAAAGGTGGTGTCCCACCCATCTGGGAAGCAGAGGAGTTGGTACATAGTGAAAAATCTTTCCTGGGCCCAGGGGTTACATCAACCTTAGTAGATTTTTTTTTTTTAAATATTTTTGGGCAGTGAAAACAACTCCTGTAGCAGCCTTCACATCCATGCTGCTGATGTCTTGATCCCTAAGTTTCTGAAACTGCGTGGCTCCACCTACCTGCCAGGAATGATCCCTGACTGGTGCTAGCTGCTGAGCTGCAACTGGGAATGGTTCGGGAAGATGTTATATTAGCGGTCCCTGATCTGAATCAGGCTGTGAACTACTGTAACATTGATCAGTGTAGACAACTCCATTCCAGGCTGGGAATATTTTCTGTATTGTTTAGTTTTCAAAAAAAGTAATGATTCCTGGGGCTATCCTTGATTTGATATAACCAACCTCAATGTGGACCATTACTCCTGTACATTCTCACTCTTTCTGTAGGCTGTTGCTACTGCTCTTATAAAAAAACCACTCAGACTCAACAACTAAAATGGGCACAGAAGAAAAACACTTCCCTGGTTGATCATGTGTAGCTAATAAAGCTGTGAAAGCAATTTATTCTAAGAACACTACACATTAGAAATACCATCACTTTTTGGATTAGTCTGCTGTCCACTAGCGGTCATGATTACTAGAAAAATCCATCTGTTAGTCACCAGCACCTGACAAATAGTTTGCATACAATAAAGCTTAGCATGGGGGATTTGTCAGCTGGTTTGCACACACAGTTCATTATTCACTGCATTGTGTGACTAGCCACTTCTAACATGTGATACAGTTCCTCCTCTTTATTTACAGACAGAAACTGTAAACAGGAGAAAACCAAACAGATACATATCTAGACATATACATATATGTCAGTAAAAATGCTAAATAGCTAAACTCTTATTCTATAACCACTCATTTTTGCAAATCCCCAGGTATCTTTGAAAATACATCTGAATAATTAACAGTGATGACTCACAGCACATGGTCATGAACATGGCCTTCTATTTATAACAATATTTCTATATTCATCTCCTTCTTAATAAGAGCAGTAGCAGCTGAAAATAAATCACTGCATTAAGCACCCCCTTTGGATAAACTCACACATGTAGAAACACTTTTCTTCATTGTTGCTGCTCTCAGTCCATGAGAAGCTCTTGGGAAGAAATATGTCATATCAAGACTTTTTCAGAGTCAACAAAGGTAGTTAGCTACAAACATGCCCATTGAAATTAATGACTTGTGTGGCTAAATTCCCTGGTAAGCCTTGAGACTAATCAAACAAGGTGCTTTTAATCTGTATACAACTGAATGACTAATTCTGGCAGATCAACCAAGATTCTCAACATAGACATTTTTTGTTTCACATTCTCTCTTTCTTTTACTTTTGTAATCCTTCCATGCTCTGCCTCAGCATTCAGCTTGTGTGCTAAGTAATGTGTTCTCTCATATCAGGCACTGTGGTCTCGTATCACTTTATCTCAATTTTAGGGGCAATCAGTTGAAGTTATAGAAAGATATAAGGCTTTTGCATCACCCTACTATCAGATCCACTTTGCTGTTTATCAATTAAAGGTCAAACACAGGTTAGAGAGGAAAAACTCTCTGAAATGCTGGTCTGATAGTATTATTACAGCTTGTGCTTTGGCATGGGGTTAGCAATATGTCAGCTGTGCAGCAAGGATATAGAAATGGAAGAAAAATTGTAGGGTTTGATGCTGAGAAGTAAAATGTAGCTAAAATAGGTATAGATAAATGTGCATTTCCAATGTTTGGGGGACAAATATTTTGTTAAAAAAGGGTGTTCTGATACTGCTGCTTTCACTGATTTTGCTAAAAGGGGAAGACAAAGATTTGTGTGGGAGTGAAGAGGCTTTTGGCTTTGTTGCTCTTGTCAGGGCTCTGCTAGATGAAAGCAGCTGGAACACCCCCCATTGTTGAAAAATTTGCCATGGGGCTAATTTGCAAATCTCACTGGTCTGTAGGATGGCCAGAGCCATCTGTATGAAGCACAGATGCTTCTGCTGCAGTATCAGCAGCTCCAGTCTCATCCTTGGCAGGAATGCAGCCATCATGTTGTACAGGCCAAAATTCCCCCAGAAGAGGGAACCCAACCCATGAACATGACATGAGAGGCTGTGTCACATTTTCCTCTTAATCTCCGTTACATTGGTGAAATCTGGTTGTTGGTGAAAACTGGACTCAAGCCCTCACCACTGCCCTAAGCCTTGAGCCTTGAGCTGTGATGTTCGTCCTTCACTGTGGAGCTTTGCCAAGAGGGCCCAGGGCCAGCTTCAAAACAGCCCTTTGGAACACCAGTGACTGATCATGATGAACTCCCATCCCCCTTCTTCACACATTCCCTTCTCAGCCTTCTCAAAACACCCCAAGAAATGAGGGAGGTGTGATTTACCCTTATGAGTGCTCTGTTAGTGTGTCCTTGTCATAGTAAAGGCATCTCAGTGCTTTACAGCTCTGCCTTCAGAGATGTTACAAGATATTTCTCCTGGTCCTGTCACTGCTCTAACATCGAGCCTGGCATGGGGTTGGATAAGTGCCTTTCCAAGGTGTACTAGCTGGTGTAAATGAATCACTGTGTATTGGAGTGTCACAGCTTGGGTGCTCCAGGCTTTCATTCACTCCTGATCCTCAGAGAAATAAACCATCTTGTTACCAATCAGATGCAGGGAAACTCTGCCCCATGATTCACTTTCTGTTAACTGTGCAATGGGCACAAGCAGAATATGAGTGGGTTTCTGTTGGAATCTTCTCCAGAGGGCTCAGGCTGAAGAAATAAAGACCTTAGGAACAACAGAAGGATCTTAGATCATGGGTCAATGCTGGGGAATGCCAGCATCAGAAAATGCTGCCTCTGTCCCTCCCTTGTACCTGCCTTGGGGGCTGTGCCATAACTGGTTGTTGTGGCTTGACATTGGCCAAACACCAGGCACCCACAAAAGCCACTCACTCACTCTCCCTGCCATAGCTAGCCAGAGGAGAGAAAAGTTTAATGAAGAGTTCATGAGTTGAGTTAAGGACCAAGATGGAAAAAACACTCCAAGGGCAAACCAGGCTCAACTTAGAGATAGAAAGTGAGTTTATTACTAACAAAATCAGAGGAGGATAATGAAAAGTAAAAATAAGCCCTTAAAACATCTTTCTCCCCCTCCCCCCCCCAACCCCTCCCTCCTTTCCACTGACAGCACAGGGAGAAAGGGCATGGGGGTTTTGGTCANCTCTTCTCTAGCTGGAATTCAAACTGCCCCGCTACCTTTGTTTTGATTTCTTGTTAAATATATTATCACAGAGGCATTACCATTCTCTAACTGACCCAGCCTTGGCCAGCAGCATGTCCATCTTCAAAGCCATCAGGGATTGGCTCTGCTGACATGGTGGAAACTTCCAGCAGCTTCTCACAGAAGCCACCTCTGTGTGCCCCCCAGCTACCAAAACCAGGCCATGCAAAACCAACCCACTGGCTTATTGAACTCTCTGCTGGAAAAAACCCCATTTTTTTTTTTCTCGAAGTTGTCATGGCAACACATTAAACCACCATAGCCACTGAATCCTCCTCCTTATCATGGAACTGATATCTCAGGCCACCCAGTCTTTTTGTCAGCCCAGTTAATTTGTGGACCAAGCAACACAACACAGAGATAATTCCAGCAGGGATAATAGCCATGGCATTCACAGCCCTTCACTGGTCTGCTGTGGTAGCTGGAAGAGATATTTGCTGATGATACCTGTCTGGTTATGTGCACATAGTCACTTAGCCAATGTAAGACTATGCATGATGTGTGTTCAGGTGGCCCTTACTGGCTGATGTGTTTCTATGTAGTCACTGTGCTTAGATTTTTGGAAAAGAGGATCTGGAATCCTTAATGGATCCAGAAAAAGACTTTCCTTTTCTGCAGAGCCAGGGCTGTGGCAGGCTGTAGGAGAGTTTCAAAGCCAGTAAGAAAACCCGTGAGAACCAAATTCTGGGAAATTATTGGCAGATAATAAAGTGACTCTAAAGAAATTCCTCTTCTCATGGGGTAGTAGTTAGGGAGGAACACTTGGATTTGTGGCCCTTAATATCAGGTAAATTCTTACAAGGTGGAGAAAAGAGAAAAACAAGGTTGCTTAGGGAAGAAGCATCTGACAAGTAGGCTGGGGAGTGCTAGTGTGGGTAGTTTGCTGTGCAAAAGGATGCCAGCTGTGTAAATCAGGATTTAGCTCTGCCAATCCAGGCAAAGATGATGTCTCACTGTTAGCTTGTTTTACATTTTTTATAGAACCAAATCAGTAAACACAACTGTATACCTGGGGAAATCTTTTATCCCAGATGAAAAAGTCACAGTATACACAGCTGTACCTCAGCCCTGCCTGGTTCTTGATGTCTTTTATGTTAAAGACTGCTATAGCTTTGAAAATAACCACTTAGATTCCTAGATTTCACTTTGGAAATGACAGAACAATATAATGGACATCTATAAAAATTACCAAAAAAGTCTAAAGTACTAAATGGAAAACATTATCCTTTCTTCAGGAATTTTGAACCCCTCCTACAATTCTTGAGCAGGGAGAAAATTTTGTCTTAGATATTACAGATGGAACTGTTAAGTCCTAGCATGTTACTGTAATAATTCACCTGAGAGTGAATTATTCCAAACCATTCTCAGAATTATACTTAAGGTGAAGGTTCATGGCAAGAGAGGGACCTAGCATTTTATTTTTCTTCTGAAACCATTTTTCTGCCTACTGCCTTTAGTAGTTAATCACCTAAAAGCCTTTGCTAGAAATCAGTCTTACCCTGTGTCAGGTCTACTCATAGCATTTGGGACAGTTTTCAGAGCTGGCTGGTGACTGTTGTGGCAAGGTTTTGCTTTGCCTTTCATGGCAAATCCCAATGGGGATTAAATCTGTTGCACTGATTTTCTTTTGTACAGAAGTTGAAAACCAGGAGCTGACTAGAATGCCATGAAGTTATCTCTACACTGATTCCCTACCAGATATTATCATTGATGGGTGTCTTTGTCCATTGTACTGATAATGATAGATGAGCAGTATTGTATGAAACTAAATCTTGTCATTTGTCAGCAAAGCTACTGGTCTTCTGCTGAGGGGCTAACGGAACATGTTGCAATTTTGAAGATGAGTTCAAATATTTACAACAGGGAATATTAAGGGACACTGAAAAAATATCTTCTAAAGGGATCAGATATAAAAGCATCACTTCAGAATTGTCCAGAATAAAGTTCTACCTATTCTACCTCCCAACCAGCCACATTTGGCAGATCTACTCATGGGGGAAAAAAAAAAAAAAAAAAAAAGCTTTTCCATGCTTTTAATAGAACAAAAAATCAGAGGTAGAAAAGATTTATCAGCCCGTCTTCCTGATAATAGAACATTGTTTTTTGAAAGTGCATTTTTTTCTAGTGCTTTGACTAGTTTTAGAAGACCTAAATGATGGATGGTGTTTTTATCATTAACCTTGGGAAACAGCTCCAGAGCCTAACATATCTCAGTGTCAGGCTTCTCCACATTAATGCCTCTGCTTTGTCAGTAATTTCATAGGTTTATACTTGTTGCTTTTTCTCCAAAGTGCAGGCTCTTACTGAGTTTAAGAACAGGATTAGATATTGCAGATAAATCTTGACTATCCATCCCCATGCAGGTGGGCTGCTTCTCTGCAAAGCAGTCCTTGGAAATCTAAGAGTATTTCTTCACTGAATGAGCAAAGGGAAATCCCAGCCTGGCCCTGAACTGAAAATCATTTCCATGCAAATTGCAGAGAGCAAAGCTGCAGAGAACAACCTTGTCCATGAACCCAGTGAATTACAAACTTGGGATAAAGCTCAGTTTCTGCAGCTGCAGTGGTTAACCAGCTTGGCATTGGAAGAGACGAGGAACACACACACTGCCAGAGATCAGCTCTTTGCTGCCAAGGTGGTAACATTTTACAGCATGACAACCATCATGTCTGGTTGTCCTTTGCTTGTTTTTCCACTGATTTGAGCATTTGCTTATCTTTTAAGAATACTGCACATTCTGAGGGATTTGAACACTATGACAGTAAAGCCAGTCACCCTTAGTCAAAAAAGAAGAACACAGCCTGGAAAGGGACAGAAAAGGACTGTGGAGACAGAGAGCTCTGAGTGCTCTGCAGGCACCAGGAAGGCTGACAGGGTCTGTTTCTCTCTGCACACACAACATGAAGGCAAGCACCAGGAAGAAGATGGGAGCTGCTTGACCTTCAGGACAGCACTGCCATGAAAACAATAGGCAAAGGCTGGTTGTGAATAAATTAATCAGGAAAATAGAAGTGTTCTCTTCATATGGGAAGAAGACAGAAAAACAGTTTTAAGAAGTAGTTCCATTCCTTTTTGAAAGACTGTATTATCTGTGAGAATCATGGAACCATTATGATTGAAAAAGATCTCTAAGATCATAGAGTCCTAACATTACCCTAACACTGTCAGATCCACTACTAAACCATATCCCTGAGCACCACACCTCCATGGTTTTTGAATACTTCCAGGGATGATGACCCCACCACTCCTCTGGACAGCATGTTCCAATGCTTGACAACCTTTGCAGTGAAGAAAAGGTTACCTGGGAGAAGAGACCAACCCCCACCTTGCTACAACCTCCTTTCAGATAGGGGCAGAGAGAAATGGGAAGGAATACCCTGTTCAGCTAGTTAAGTTAGTTAAAGGACTGAAATTTGTAAGTTAGTTTCTGTTAACATTACCCTAATGGAACAAAGCAGAGATTCACACTCTCTTTCACTGTTTCGCAGCTCACGTTGGTAAAAGCAAACTTTTGTGTAATTAAGTCTATTTTATGCAAATTTTTTTCCCTGTTGCTTAGAGGCTAACACAACCTTTTCACAGTACTCAGCTTTCATTTAACATATCATGTGAAGCAAGATTTGTTTTTTGTAAAGTAAAAGAGAGTTTCAAAGAGATTGTCACAAGTGAAATAAAAGGCAGCACTTGCTGTGCTTGCAGCAGGGACAGAAGATGTCAATGAAAATTTTTTTACTGAAGAATATGAAAAGAAGTGCTCTGGATCCACCAGGTCATTTTATATTAACAATTTGCTTTGTGGTCCATGGGTTTCCCATTTCCTGTTTCATTTGTAACTTGTGGAAGGGGGGAGCTTCCCGTAGTTTTTCTTATTATGACATTTGTATCTAAGACTGGGACTTGAGATGCATGTTGGGGATGCCTCTGTGTAGGGAAAGGATCTCAGCTCTCCCTCAGCCAGCCCCACTGCCCTAGGAACTATGCTTTGCTCACTCCTCATCACTTGAAGCATTGTTTAATGATGCAAAAGAGAGTGGCATGCACAGGTACAGTGCAGAGGAAAAGCTGTGTTCTCCCACCACAAGAGGAGGAAAACATTTAACTTTGGCCTGCATCTATTGATAGTTGTGATGCTATGAGGGGAGAGCTGTGATTGAATATTCTTCCCTTCAGATGGAGAGCCAAACCTAAATGGATTTTGCCTAGACTGAATTTTTGTGCTAAGATGACTTAGTTGACTAAACATAAATATCTGTGTTATTTGATGAGCCCTTTGTGTCTAAGACACATCTGGGGGCTGGCCAATATAATACAGGAGAAAGCAGACACCTGTGTTTTTCAGTAGCCTGGGTTAGAAGCTGAAAGGAATACAGAAGGGCATCTCAAATTGCACATATCTGTATTTAGGTAACCAAATCCCACCAACATTGTCCTAATATGCATCATACAAAGCACCAGTAGAACAGTAAAGGTGGGCTGGGAGAAATACATCACCACCAAAAGCCAAAAAGTGGTGACACAAATATAACTGTGTCTTATGTTAGAGAAACCCCAAATATATATGTTGCAGTTAATTTTATGCCAGTTCTCTCCTCATGTGGTTCAATATATGTGGCTTCTGCATTCTTAGAGATGTGGAAAATTGGGTAGACAAGGCCCTGATAATCTGATCAAACATCAAAGATAGCCAGTTTTGAGCAGGGTGTATGGCCCTCTGAGGTCCCTCCCAGCCTAAGTCACTCCATGAAACTGTGATTTTTCCAAGGATGGGAAGGAGATGGAGAGGAGGATGGTGTTGAAAAGGGGAAGATCTTTATGTTGGGGTAGTGCTCACATGCTATCTGCCAGACTATCACATTCAGATTGTAACCTCAGAGAGCTAATGCCAGGATCTGTCTTCACTTAAAATTAATATCAGGTAGAAACTGATGATGAAAATCAACTCTTATGCCTGACATAATCCCTAAAATGCTCATATAGGCATGTGAATTTCATCATAAGCTCTCTGACAAAAAAATTGGATAAAAGATAGGAAATAGAAGACTTATGATAAATGGTCATTTGTCATCATGGAGTGGAGTTCTACAAGGAGATTGCTATGGCTCATTCTGCCCAACATATTTATCAATCATCTAGGAAAGAAGGACAAAGTTAAGACAAGAGAAGCAAAGTCCAGCTTTGAAGAACTGCAAAAGGTATTGCTCTGGCAATAATATGGCAGATAAATTCAGTGTGAATAAATAATACAAATGCATAAAAAATGGTCCAAATCTTTCTGTATGAATGATGACTCATACGACTTTACTACTCAGTAACTTGATCTCTGGATACCTTGTTTACAAAGATTTTACCTTCATAAACATTTTGTCAGTGCTCACACACTTGGAAAAACCAATCTAATCTAGGAGTTTTTAGTAAAGGGCTAATGAACAGAGTAGATGAGTATGTGTCATGGTTTAAGCCCAGCCAGCAGCTCAGCCCCACACAGCTGCTCTCTCACTCCTACCTGGTGGGATTGGGAAGAGAATCAGAAGAGCAAAAGTGAGAAAAATCATGGGTTGAGATAAAGACAATTTAACATGTAAAGCAAAAGCCATATGTGCCAGCAAAGCCAAAAAAGGAACTAATTTACAATTTCCCATGGGCAGTCAGGTGTTCAGCCACACCTAGGAAAGCAGGGCTCTATCACATGTAGTAGTGACCTGGGAAGACAAATGCCATCACACTGAATTTCCTCCTCCTTCTTCTTCTTCTTTCCCCAGATTTATGAGCAGAGCATGACACCATATGGTGTGGGATGTCCCTTGGGTCAGTTGGGGTCAGCTGTCCTGGCTGTGTCCCCTCCCAGCTCCTTGTGCACCCCCAGCCTCCTCACTGGTGGGGTGAGGAGCAGAAAAGGCCTTGACTCTGTGTCAGCACTGCTCAGGATAATGAAACATCCCAGTATTACCACACTGTTTCCAGCACACATCCAAAACACAGCCCCATGCCACATACTACAGAGAAAATTGACTCTACCCCAGCCAAAACCAGCACAGTGTCTCTCTATATAAATACCACATCTTAGTGTATGTTCCTGCTCCCCTGTCTCAGGGGAGTTATAACAAAACTGTTAAAGGTTCAGGAAAAGGCAACAAGGATAATAAAGGTATGGAACAACTTCTCTGCAAGGAACAATTAAGTTGATTAGGAGACCTCAGGGACTATTGAGGGGATATATGATCAAGGTCTATAAAACCATGAGTGGCCAGAAGTGGGTACAGAAGTAATTATCATTCCCTGTCTCTTCCAAGAATAGGATTAGTGGGCACTGTCTGCAGCTAGAAAATGGCAAGTTCAAAGTGCACAGAAAGAGAGGGCTCTTCAGGTGTTGTGTGGCTGAGCTGTGGAGCATCACACCACAGGCTGTTGTGGGTTCAAGAGCTGACTACCAGATCATGTGAAACCAGAGAGGAACAGAATAACTTTATGGAAGAAAAATCCATTAAGGTCTACTGAACATAAAGATGTGACTGCTCTCTCATGATTTTGTCCTGCTAACCGTTAGCAGGTAATTAAATATTTGGGGAGGTAGCATGTTTGCCCTCATGATTAAAACGTTTCCCTAAGAACCATCTTGACCACTTACACAGGTTGGAAACTGCTGGAAAGTGGTGATCTGACTGAGTACAGTGACTCCTACTTCCTCTTCTTCTGGTATTCCTGGAGTCCTGCAATCAAAATGCTTAGGAAAATACTTTGCAAAGATGTCCATAGCACAGACAGTAAAGCTTATGTCTTCTCACCCCTCAAGTTTTCTTACAGAGCAAAACATGCCTAGTTTCGGAAATCGCTAGCAGAGCTTTCACATTAAACTCATCTATATTCAGCTACTAAGCAGGCTGGAGTAAAACTTGCAATCCAGCCCAGTAGAGGAGAGAGCTCAGCTGCACTGCCCTGGGGGCAGGGCAAGAAGCAGACAGTCAATTAAACCTGACAGTCAGAACAGAGCACAGCACGTTTGCTAGATAGAGTCGTTATCTCTTATTACTTAAATAAAACAGGAGGGCACTTTGTATAATAAAGGAGTAGTTAATTGTAGTGCAGCTCTGTTTTCTGGCATAATATAATCATTACTAATCTGTCAAATTAGAAAACACAGATTATCCTATGCAAGTTTTGTTAAAATCAGATCTTTTTACAATTTCAAGCCTTTTTTTTAATATAGGTTATTATACACTGAGTTTTTTTGCAGCAAAACCTCTCTCTGGTTGTGAGAGTGGATGCTCTCCCCTGTGACTGAGATAATCTGTCCTGCCCCTCTCCAGGGTACCCCACAGGTTTCCCCCAGGGATGAAAACTGGCTTTGAATGTTACTGCACTTTTCAAGCTTTACAGACAAGACACATTTCTCTCTAACTAAAAAGACCTTTTCTTGTTTTGGTTTCCTCAGCTGGAATGATCTGCAAACCTTGTGGCCAAGTGTGTTGACAAACAGAAATCATCAGATGATGAATACTCAGTAAGGCTGCTCTGAACCCAACCTTGACCCAGCAAAAGCCAGGCATGGGGATGGAAGATATTTGGGGAAGGCACCTCACACATTTATGTTTTCTCTTGGTATAGTGTAAATTGACCTTGAGTTTTTGAACTTCTCCAGGAAAGAACTGCTTTTTTTTCCTGCCTGAGAAGACCCCAGGATATTCTCACTGGAGGATTTAAACAATGGTGAAGAGTTTTTTGAGCTTTCTCAGTTGTGCTCTGGGACATGAGGACTAGGCTACATAAGTCTTTGTGGTCTCTTCCAGGCCAATTTTGTGCAATTCAAGGATTTTTGAGATCAACCCATTCAATGTATATTTCTAAATTTAATTTGACACAAATCTGCTTCTATGTCTCTTCAACACTGAATATACACTCATGGATTCTTTCTTTCAAATAATTTCAGTTTATGTGCTTTCAATTAAAATGTTATAAAACATTTATTGCTTCTTGCTGCAAAGCAGCGAGGACGTTTACATTTTAAAAGACACTCTCCATACTGAATTTGTGGTGCTTACTGCTGTATTGCTTGCAGTCTTGCCTCCAGTTCTGTATATTTGCCAGCTGTTTCCAACACAGTCCTTGGATTTCACTGAATGTTCCCATATGGATGCTTTCTGGAGCTGAACCCACTGAGTTTGAGCTGTTTGTTATTGTGGCAATATAGAGACTAGAGATGATCTGTATTCCTAAATACAATGAGCTGATGAAGAGTTTGGTGACAAAGGAACCCCAACAAAGGCAAGGAGCACAGTCCAGTGCTTGTTTTGCCACAGCATTTCCATATGACCATATGGACTTGTATCTTAGATGCCAGGGGGCAGCTCATGATCTCCTGCCTCAGAGGAGTTCCATGAGGATGGGCATGTCTTGACCAGGGCTGGGACAGAGGTCAGGTGATGTGGGTGGTTGTGCCAGCTGATCAGTGCATGAGTAAAGAGTAACGCACAAAACGTGGACCCCATGATAAATGCTGTATTCCAGCCCCTCTATACTGCTTGCCTTTGTCCTATTTTGAATTAGTTAGGGCCAGGTCCTCAGAAATATTTAGTCAAAGAATTCATGAGAACTTTGGTGAGCTAGATTTTACATCCCAGTTTTGAAACCTTGCCACCTGAACACCTTTGAGTCTGACCCTTCACTGGAGATAAATAACAACAAAGAGACCTTTTTCCATAGAAAACCAAACCTTTGACCATTCTGGGATCCCACTCAACTCTTTTCTGACAGATACTCACCATGAGCTTCAGCCACAAGTCCTCTATGAAGATCCATTTGCACACAAGATTCTGTAAAACTGCAGCTACAAGCATCAGTTGTCTTGAAAGTGCTTTTGTTACTTCTAGCTGTCATTTTCTTGCCAAACCCATACCCTGAACTATCCCATCTAATTATACTCACTGGCCATCTTTCCCCTTTTTATTGGCAATATTTTTCTTGTTAATTGTGCATGCTTGCTTTTAAAGAATGGTGCCTGACTTTCCTTATGTGACTCTGCAAGGAATATTTCTGCATCCTGGGTAGTTTCTCTGACATGTTTATGTCTTTCTGGTTACTGTAAAAAGTGCAAGACATATTATGCACTGCAGAAAACCAGGCTGGCGCTTTGCAGTTTTAACATTGTGCCTTATTGTATAGTTAAAATAAATGTTCTTGGTATCAGCTTTATTACTTCTATTAGTTAGTCTAATGTCTGGATTTGCAGGAGTTCTTCCAGCAGGATGTTAAAGGGAAATCACCAGCTGCTCAGCATAGCCCCCATACTCAATAGCACCCAGGGAGAAATCAGGGATTCTGCAGAGAAACACAGGGTGCTCCTCTGGGGCTGTGTTAGGGCTCTGAAATCAATCTCTTCCCTCCAGGTACTACAGTTAACATGTGATAGACTGCCAAAAAGAAATTAGCACCACAGGGGTAGGAAAGAAAATCCACAGAATCTGTTTGTAGTGTCTGTTCTTTTCTAATTTTCATTTAAAATATTCCACCTTAGATATTGCAAAGGGTCCCCTGTAGCATCTGAGTGATGCTACAACAGTCACACAGGACAGGTTTATTCAATACTGCTAAATTTGTTCAACAAGTATGTCTGTGATGACCCTCCTTTAAGGGGAAAGAAGCACTTAAGATTCAAAAGGGAGGGTTGTCACACCTGTGTGGTTTGAAATATGCTACAACCATTCCTGACTGACAGCTGTAAAAAGAAATGAATATGGCAACATAGAGCTCAGCACAATTTGTAGTCTTGTAAGTTTTGCAACTCACATATCCTGGCAGTGCCTTGATGGTGTATGTACAGCTGAGCAAGCCACCCCGGGGTCCCTTCACAGACTCTGTGGTGTTTATGGTGCAGTTCACCTCTGTGAACTATACTCTGTGTTTGGTTAGATGAATCACATCAAAATATCTGTTGACAGTGCTGACTAAATCTCCACTGACCATTCACAGACCTGACACTACCTGAGACAGACACTTGTTTCAGACACACCGAATGTTAGGCCAGGTGAGTTCCACAAAACAATTGGACTTTGATTTACATAAAGATTCACTAATGATTCCCTTTGATCTAGTTGTCCCTGACTCTCTTTGACTCTGATTTTCACTAAAGACACTGGAATCATCTCTGTTTGGTCAGAGGAACTCTCCTCTTTGTGTTTCTTGGTGAAACTAATTTCACAGAATCACAGAACCACAGAATATGCTGAGTTGGAAAGGCCCCACAAGACTCATCGAGCCCAACTCCTGTTCCTGCCCAGGAGGAAGAGGAATTCCATCCCCAAGAGTCACATGATGTGCCTGAGAGCTTTGTTCAAATGCTTCTTGAGCTCTGTTGGGCTTAGTGCTGTGACCACTTCCCTGGGGAACCTGTTCCAGTGCCCAGCCACACTCTGGGTGAAGAACCTTTTTTTAATATTCAACCTAAACATCCTCTGACACAACTTCAGGTCATTCCGTCAGGTCCTGTCACTGGCCACAAGAGTGAAGAGATCAGAGTCTGTCCCTCCTCTTCCCCTCATGAGGAAGCCTTAGACTGTGATTAGATCTCCTCTCAGTCTCCTTCAGGCTGAACAGACCAAGTGACCTCAGCCACTCCTCACGTGGTTCCCCTCAAGGCCCTTCACCATCTTTGTTGCCCTCCTTTGGACACTCTCTAACAGTTTAATGTCTTTCATACATTGTGTCACCCAAAACTGCCCACAGGACTGCAGGTGAGGCTGCCCCAGTGCAGAGCAGAGCAGGGCAATTCCCTCCCTTGCCCGGCTGGCCATGCTGTCCCTGATGTCCCCCAGGACAGGGTTGGCCCTCCTGGCTGCCAGGACACTGCTGGCTCATGTTCAATTGTCCACTGACCCAGGTCCCTTTCTGTGGTGCTGCTTTCCAGTCTCATATTCCCCAGTCTATGCACACATTCAGGATTGCCCCATCCCAGGTGCAGAGCCGAGAACTTTCTCTCGTTGAACTTTCATAGAGTTGGTGATTGCCCAGTCCTCTGATTTGTGAAGTGTCTCTGCAGGGTCTCTGTGCCCTCGAGGGAGTCAGCAGCTCCCCCCAGTTTTGTGTCATCTGTGAACTTGTTGTTATCCCTTTCAGTCCTGGTTATCAGTGCTGAGCAATGTGCTGAGGGAGGGAGGTGGGTTAACTGTTTAGCCCAGTGCACATCTGCACTCCCAGGTCTGAGATACTTCCCAGAGAGAAAAAGGGAGCTGCTCTGGTGTAAGTTCAGGGAAAGGTCTGACTGATAAGCAGCAATTTATATTTTTAACTGACATCACTGGAGGTGCCCAGCAAACAGGCCCTAGTATTGAAAACAAATTATCTTTGCCCATACAGGGTAGGGTTTCTGAGCCTAGGTTCAGCTAAGAATTTTTGTAAAGAAATTATTTTGTTAATTCTACCATTTTACCTAGGATTTAATCAGATCCTGTGCTCAGATGAGATTTTTTAGCCACTGTAATTCACTGGCCCAGGAGAGCTTAGCTCAGACACCATGTTTGATCTGCAGCAAAATTGTTCTTTTCATTCACTTTCCCATCTGGGTTGCCTGTAGCACAAAGGGTCCAGGGATATGGAACAATTGTCTTTGGATCATTCAGGATCAAAGCACAGATTTTACCTGGTTCCAATTTTCTTCCACCCACATAAGAGATCACAGAACCTTTGGCATCCAGTTCCCCATAAATGCAATAGTGATGCTCTTCATGTGGCAACTGAAAGCAGCAAAATATGCCAGTTCTTTTGGGCAGACACCAGCAGATTGAGGAGCAAGAAAAAATTAGAAGTATGCAGGGGGTGCTTCAATCTTCCCAAATGGAAGAAGCAAGAAGAAACAGGAGATACAATGAGTGCTTCCTGGATGAGCCACTGGAGAACAGGGTGTTTGTGGTGCCAGGGGAAGGTATAAAAGGACAGGATGTGCTGGTTGATGCTATGCAGGTGAGGAACCAAACTCTGCTTTGGTTTACACAATCTCAACTTGTGTTTATGAAGGATTCTAAGCAGAGGAGTGGGTGTCTCACCCCAGCTTATATTATTGTGTAATTCCAGGTAAAATGTTGCTCTTCTGTCATTTGTGGAAAAGTCAAGAGAATATCTCCGTGTCCCTGAAGTGACAATTGTCACTAAGGCACTATGGGACTGTCATTGGTTTTGTGGTAGGTGATACCCCTATTTATTTCATTAGATTATGTAGTACAAGCACTGGAAGAACTTTATGTTCTGAACATTGCAGTGGTCACATTATGACCAAAGAAGGGTCAAGTGTAGAACATTGAGAGGGCAGAGTATCTTCATGAAGAGGACAGAACATCTAATCCCTTCTAAGTACAAAACAAGCCAGAAGTTTTCAAAAAATCAGGGACAGAAAATTTAGTCACTGTTATAACTGGTCTAATTTCTGCCATATTCTACTTTATAAATTACATTTTCTGTCTAATTTGAGAGACAGTTGAGCTGTTTTGCAGTGTTCAGCTTCTAGGATCCTTGATAGATCTGAATCAGACAACTACTCGTGATTATAAAGAAATATCTCCTTTCCAAACCCTAACAATAACTCACTTGCTTAATTTCTTGTAGATTTTGAGGAAAGACAGGTTGAAGCTTTCTCCTTTGCTTTCTCAGCTAAGAGCATTGACCATGGGCTCTAGAGATATTTCCAATCCTTTTCTTGATGTTTAGATAATTTATGTGAGGAGCAATTTAAATAGTGGAGAACTCTCCAAAATGCCATATTGGCCAGGTTCTGGATCTGCTCTGGGCAGTAGAAAAGCATCTCTCTGGACTTCTCTAAGGCCTCTGACACAGTGCCTCATGACATCCTTCTCTCTAAATTGGAGAGAGAGGGATTTGGTGGGTGCAGTGCTCGGTGGATGAGGAATTGGTAGGATAGTCCCATCCAGAGGTAGTGGTCAATGGCTCAATGTCCAGATGGAGGCCAGTGACCAGTGTGTCCCTCAGGGATCTGTACTGGGATCAGTGTTATTCAGTACCTTCATCAGTGACACAGACAGTGGGATTGAGTGCACCCTCAGCAAGTTTGCAGGGGACACCAAGCTGAGGGTGCAGTTGACACACCTGGGGGATGGAATGCCAGTTAGAGGGACTTGGACAAGCTCAGGAAGTGGAACCATGTGAACCTCATGAGGCTTGACAAGGCCAGGTGCAAGGTCCTGCAAGTGGGTCTGACCAGCCCCTAGTACAATACAGGCTGGAGGATGAAGGGATTGAGAGCAGCCGTGTGAAGAAGGACTTGGACTTACTGGTCAAGGAAAAGCTGGACATGAGCCATGTGCTTTTTTAGCCCAGAAAGCCAAATGTGTCCTGGGCTGCTTCAAAAGCCTCATGGGCAGCAGGTTGAGGGAGGTGATCCTGGCCCTGTTCTCTGTTCTTATGACATCTCATCTGGAGTGCTGCATCCAGTTCTGGGGTCCCCAGTGCAAGAAAGACATGCAGGGAGTTTGGAGGTGGGCCATGAAGATGACCAGAGGGCTGTGAGGAAAGGCTGAGGGAGTTGGGACTGTTCAACTCTCTCTAGGTTGGAGAAGGCTCCACATTTTATTACTTAAAGGTATCTTATAGGAAAGATGGGGCAGACTTTTCACTGGGGCTTGTTGTGATAGAACAAGGGGCAATGGCTTGAAAGTGAAAGAGGGTAGGTTCAAACTAGACATAAGGAAGTCATTTTATATGATGAGGGTGGTGAAACAGTGGAACATTGCCCGGGGAGGTGCTAGGTGCCCCATCCCAGGAAGAACTCAAGTCCAGGCTAGACAGGATTCTGAGGAATGTGATTGAGTTGAAGATGTCCCTGCTCATCGCAGGGGACATAAAACTAGATGACCATTAAATGTTCCTTCCAACCCAACCATTCTATGATTCTGTGGTTCTAAGATTTTGATTCAAGGTCTCATTCAAAGCAAAAAGAGAAGATCTGAGATCCCAGTAAGAGCTCTAATACATTTACATCTGCAGGGCAGAAAGTCCTGCATGCCAGCCTGTCAGAGAGGCCTAATTCAGTGTTTTATGGAAATAGTAGTGGAGCTGTCTAAAGTCAGGGAGGTCAGAGGAAGGAGATATTAATCTCTGTTTTATTGTGAGGACTTGGGTGGATCCACAAACATTCAGCAGCAAAAAAGGGCAGGGAATTTCAGTTCTTCCTAGGTGAGCAGCAGCTGCATGGAGACTTCAAGTATCTAATAAATACTTGAAATATTTATTGAATGTGGATGAATGTGGTGAATGTGGATTCATATGTTGTCCATTTCCAAAGATTTTAAGAAGGCATGCTGAGACCTGTCCACATCAGCAGAGGGGTGTGATACCAAATACACTACACTTCCAAAGCACAGAAGGATTTTTCCAGGCAAGAAGGTAAAATGTTACTAGAGTGGCCGGTATAAACTGTCAGAGCCTGTATGCATCTGGTCTAGAATACATAGTGAATACAATATTTTATGACATTTCTTATATTTCCTGTATTTAGTCACTCCCTTTGCAAAAAGAGCCCTCTTTCTGTGGTGGTGTGTATTTCTCTGATCCTTGACAAAATATAAAAGTAGAAAGACCTGTAACAATGCAAGCAAAATGATCATTAAAATAATTTTTATTTTAGAAGTTCAGTATGACTTTGCAGTAAAATTTGTGAGTGGGAAATTATGCATTTTTTATTAAGTCCAAACCAGTTCTCCTGTCCCAGTTGATGATCTGCCCTTGTTTCAAACCAATTAAGCTGGAGCTAATCTCTCTGTTGCTTTGAGACATGCTGTCTTTGTTACTTATAGCTCCTTTTGTGCACAAAGTTGTAATCGATTTTTTTGTAACCTACATCTGTATTGGAGAATAATCATCCTTGTACAAGCACAGAAGAACCAGACAACTTTGAACTTGGTTCAGGGCCAAGTGAAGGAAAACCAAAAGCTTCTCATTGACTTCACTGTGTATTAGATGAGGCTGTCACTGTCTACATTCAGCCAAGGTCATACAGTAGCTAATTTAAGGTCTATATTGTGAATAGGATGGAAAGGACAATGAACATGCAGTACACATTCCATTTAGCACCTGCCCTTGGTAAAAGGTGGCTGGAAAACTTTGTTGAGGAAGACATTTAGGAAGAAATTTGGAAGAATGAACTTTCATCATTACCTGACTTTAAAGGAGTTTGCAGAAGTGCTTTTTTTTTTTTGTCTCTTTTTTTTTTCCCTGGGAAGCCGATAGAGTACTGGAGGATACAAAGAAAAAAAAATTCAAACCAAACCTAACCAACCACACAAACCTCCAATATCCAAACAAAAACCCAAACCAACTAACCAAACAAAAAAACAAAAAAGAAAAAATAAACAGGTTGGGAGCTGAATCAGATGGACAAATAAATTAAACTCACTATGAGTAGCTCCGAATACTGCTGCATTTGGACGTACCTGCTGAGAGATACATCTGCTCTTAGAAAAACTCCAGGATATTTTTTGCTGGAAAGCTACACAACCCCATGAACGAAACAGTTAAACAGCAAGCATAAATTGTGAGGTAAAGCAGGCTTAGGGGGCTCACTCTACAAATATCCTTGTAAAAGAGCACTGCTCTAAGTTGTTCAGCTCCTCTAACAAAGTACCGAGTTCCTGGGAGCCAGGCCTGAAGGTTGAACTGATGGTAATACATCACCACCGTGTGGTCATTGCCAGGAAAACAAACTGCCTTTGAATAGCTGGGAAAACGGGAGCTGATCTTTCAGAACGATGGAGTTGTGGTTATTGTGGTGACAAACATCTTACAGCCCTTGGCCACCAACACTGCTCTGATGTGAACATGTAATAGACATAAAATGATTGTCCCTGTTGCTGGGAATAGAAGGAGTATCTTTCTCAAAGCAGATATGCTTTAGAGGAAAGTACTGCAGAGTACAGCAAAGGATAACACTGCTTTGGTTCTAGCTTTCCTGGAGAGTTTTTTGTTTGTTTTTGTTGGGTTGTTTTTTTTGGTTTTTTTTTTGGTTTTTTTTTGGGTTTTTTTTTGTTGTTGTTTGTTTGTTTATATTTTGCTTTTTGGGGTTGGTGGTTTTGGGGTTTTTTTTTGGGGTTTTTTTGGTAGAATGGAGGTTCCTGTGAGGTATCTAGGACAGTTCGGGATGTTTCCGCTTTCATTAGGACTGTGTGCAAAGCAACACCTTAAAAGATCCCTGTCTGAAACAGCATAGAGGTCACTGTACAGAAGGCTGCACACCCTGGTTTTTTGTTTGAATAACAGGAGGAATCTCATTGCATATTCTCCTTTTGCCGTAATATTGTTTTCATCCCTACTCAGATAATAGGAACTTTCCAGAAGGAAACTCCTTCTTTATAATAACTTTCTACAACAATGACTTCTGCCAGATCTCTCTTGTGATTAGTAACTGCAGAGGGATGAGATCTTTGGAGAAGTGCTCTGGTTGGGCCTTAATTGTCACAGTCCTTGTCTTATTCTTCCCCTTCTTCTCACAAACCCAAACTCTTCTTTATTTTGAGTTATAATGAACTCCTGAATGTGGCCCTTAGTAAAGGGCACAAGTCAAGTCCTGTGAGGAGTGGCCGAGGGACGTGGAGGTATTTAGCCTGTGGGAAATGAGAGTCAGGGGAGACCACATTGTTCTCTGCAACTCACTGAAGGGAGATTGTAGCCAGGTGGGGGTTGGTCTCTTCTCTCATGTAACAAGTGACAGGACAAGAGTACATGGCCTCAAGCTGCACCAGGGCAGGTTCAGGCTGGAATATCAGAAGAAATTTCATCCCAGAAAGGGTTGTTAAGCAGTGGAATGGGTTAATGGAAGTGGTGGAGTCACCATCTGTCATGGTTTAGGAATGGTATTCGCCAATTTAGTGTTCCCACTGAAACACTTCCCCGCTCCCATCTCCTGCTCCCTCTGAGGCAGGAGGGAGAGGAGAACCAGAGGCACAAAAGGTAAAGATCACAGGTTGAGATTAAAATAATTTACTGGACACAGCAAATGAAATAAGAAAACAAACAGTAAAAGCAAAATATTCATAACAGAATGTACATGATAGATGAATGATTCACACAAGTGCTCACCATGTGGAACTCAGTTGTACCCAGAGCCCAGGCTTCACCACCACCCCACCAAAGACATGAGGTGGTGTAGAACAGCCTCTGGGGCCTGGCCATGCCCCTTCTGGCTCCTGCAAAAAATAAACCGTGTCCTGGCCAGAACAAGGACACCATCCCTAGAGGTGTTCAACAGATGACTGGACGTGGCACTTAGTGCCATGGTGTAGTTGACAAGGTAGTGATCAGTCAAAGGCTGGACTCGATGATCTCAGAGCTCTTTCCCAGCCTAAGTAACTCTGTGATTCTGTGATTTTGGTAAGGAACTTGTATATGGTGGATCCAGATGTGGCTGCAAGCAGACTGAGGCAGCTATTGCTGTATTTCAGACTGTGCATTTTATACCAGACTCTAAGCAGAGACCCTGAAGGAAAAGCACTTTGGCATGCAGGAGAACTATGCAGGGATATTTTTTTTATCTTCTGAAACACTAATCATTTGTGCAGGAGTATTCCAGCAAGGAGGAAATAGATAACCATTCTCCAGGAATATATTCAAGCCCACCAAGAACATGCCTCTGCTTAAATTATTTATCTGGTATTTTAACAGCTCATCGCTCCAGAATGTATTTTCTTCTCATTTTCATCAGTTTAATCCTTAAAGGTGCTGAAGAAGCATTTGATTTTCACATGCCTGAGGGTGTGGAACTATAATGAAGCTTTTCTCAGCTCTAAAGCCTAAAATCTCTTTCTCTTTGCAGCAGTAGCACAATGTAATCAAAGTGCTGATGCATGGACAGGAAGCTCTTTGAAGGGCATTATCACCTTAGTCGTGTTTTCATCTAAGTGACCCTCCTATGAGCGTGCTCTGCTGTGACACCAAGAACTTCTCTCCAACTCTCTGAATTGTAATTCATGGTGCCTGCAGATACTAGATATTCATTTGGGATATAAATTATATGGGCATGAAACTAGAATGCTGCTTTTGTTCATGGTCCCTCCACAGCCTTCAGCTGGGTCAGAGGTTAAATGTAAATCCTGTGGAAGCCCACCAAGACTCAGTCTATCAAAAATTAATCTCTCTTCTGGGATACTTTCCAGCCTGTATATTGATTTTTTTTGGAAGTTATGAATCTGATGAACTACTGTGCAGTAACTGGCTTTCACAGTAATTGTGGCATTTAGGACCAGGCTGTTTGGGTAAGAGCTGCCAAACTGGATCCATATCTTCCACAGCAGGGTCTCTGGAAAAAAAAAGAGGAGGAAGGAAGGGATAATGGGCAAGAAATAAGGCATGAAATCCTAGTGTAATTGTATAGTACAAAAATGTTGGGAGTGGGAGTAGAAGCATTTTGCCTCTGGTACCTCTTCTGGTGCTACAGGGATACCGCAATAATTTAATTTGTCAGGGTTTTAAAAGGAGTGTTGTGAGGCAAGGTAGTGAGGAACCATAAATGTTATTTGAAGTCTGAATAATGATGCTTTTCTTGACAGACTCAAGAACTTGAAGAGTTTTCTTTCCCTAGTTTACCCAAAGGGAGGTTGAGAGTCCTGACAGAGCATCCTTCTAAAGGGCTCCGTCAGGGGAACACCTTAACTGGTGCAGAGGCAAGAGGATGAGAGCAACATTGCACTGCAAAGAGCTTTCTGTCCATGTACTGCAAATACCACAGCAAGAGACATGGTTACTGTGTGATCAGTTCTCAGGAAAGAAAAGCACCAGGTTTGGAATTTTATTTTGTAGAAAAAGGCATAGCAATAATTCATGGTTGAGTGAAAATACAACATGAATTCAAGGGATAATTAGCTAAGTGTTTTTAATATTGAGATTTGCTGTTAGAATGAGCTGAAGAGAACAGTGGACCTATCAAACCCTAATACCTTCATATCCAAGTTGATTCTAGGAGACAGATAGATGCCAAAGAGAAATCAGTAGAAAAATTCAAGGGCAGCTGGGAACAAAAAACAGTCTTTGGGTGCCAGATGAAAAGAAATGACATATCCTAGCTTTAAACTGTTTTTTATTAGTACTTGAATATTCTAGGGAAGGTTTTCAACATAAAACATTTTGAGCAATGTCAAGCTTTTATATTATTCATAAATGCCAAAATACACATCACATCTTTTTCCTCTGTCTTGTGATTTTTCAGGAAAAGAATCAAATATCTGATTAAGCCTCAGGGGACACGGACCTTCATTATTGTTTCAGACACAGGTCACTCTCTCACATGCTCTTTTTCTCACATTAAGCAGTGAAAAGGCAGACAAAATCTGGAAGTCCTGCAGAGCAATAGGTCTCTAAGTCAAACTTCTCACTACCTTTCTTCTCTCTTGCCTCTATGAACAATTTGTCTCTTCCTCCTTCCACCATGGATGATATGAAATCCCCAAACTCAAGGTATATCATGCTCCTGCAGATCTTGATGAATCCATTCCTAAGGTATAGGACTAGCTCATCTTTATCCCCCCACCAAAATCCTGTGGCAATTAATTTTAACATTTGGTGGGTGTGGGGCATATGAGAAAAAGGATCACTTTTTACTTTTAAACCTGTGGCCAAAAAGCAGTTAGTCCCTCAATTTCTTGTGTTATGAAAACCAGCAGAGAGTCTCAGCTGTTCTCTTCACATTTTCCATGACTCTGTGTGTCTTTGACTTTTCAATTGTTTCTTGTATGGAAACTCCTCTATGTTGCTGATCATCTCTGCCATGCTTCCCACTATGTTTTCTACTTCTAGCATGAGTTGCTGAGCTGAGTCTACCAGAGACAAAGACAGCTCTAGACACACCAAAGAATTTGAACATAATGTCATGATGATATTTTGTTTCGTCTGCTCTTTTTTTCGGTGATTCAATTTGCCTTTTTCGGAGTCGCTGCATGAACAATTACTGAAAGATCAATTTTCTCAGTGGTAAAATCTGATTTAGAGGCTATCACTTTATCTAGATAGAGTTGTGTTTGGTTTTATTTCTGTTCATAACTTTAGATTTATCTTTGCTGAATTACATTGTTAGGTTATCACTCAGCTATCTTACATCTTGTGATTGTTCCACAGCTCTTCTAAGGCTTATTGATTTTAACCAACATGTGAACAAATGACAGTCAGTGTCCATTCTGCCTGGGGCCACAAGGTGCACAGAAACTTGCAGCTGCCTGCATTGCTCCATGAGCATGTACCTTATAAAAACTCTCAGGATAGGTCTTGGAGAATTGTTGGAGAAAATACCACCAGCTTGGAGTGAGAGAGCACCAGAAAAAGGAAAAGCCAAAATTTATAAATAGTTATGTTTTTCCCTAGTTTTCCATTTTTCCCAGGCAATTTGGCCTGATGAGTGGTTAGTTGTGTTCCTCTTTCAGGTTAACACCCATGATCTGATTCCAGAAGGTGAATGGTTGAATGATTACAGGGAACACTGAACTGCTCATTGCACTCCACTAAATTCTGAAACTTTAAGAAATATACTCAATAATTAATAAAATTCATCTGCACAAAAGGCATGCACATGCTATGCACTGCCCAGTGCTTGTTTTGGTCACTGCAGATGGAGCATGCATGACCCCACCACGGCACCAGCAGAGTCTTCTGGCATCTCAGACAGGGCAAACAGACATCATTCCTCATGTGGCAGAGCTAAGAGGGTGGCTGTGTCTTCACAGTCCTCATCCAGCTTAGTAGGATCTCACTTATTTGAATTCACAAGGTATTTCAGCTTCTACAAAGCCCAGATGATAAACAACATAAATTAGCTAGTATAAGAGAGAGATCCCATCAGTCAAGACAACAAACTAAACTAATGTTTGAAAATAGGACTATGCCAGTTGAACTGAGCGTGCCAGCGACGACAGTGACAGTTTTGGGGCTGTGTTTATTGGATCATTTTGGTTAAAAGCATCCTTGCCATTAGAGGGCACCAAATGACTTTACAATCTGCCTCTCTCCCACGAGTCTGGGATTTGTACCCAGCCCATGCAGAGACTGAGCCCTGCCCTCTCGAGCCACAACGCAAGAGGTTTTGGTGTCATACTTGTTGTGTCTCAGTGTCCTCCGCTCGACTGTTTTGGCCCCAAAGCCCACCAGTGTCGCTGGCAAGTTTTCCAAACTGTCACATTTCTGAGTGGAAGGTGCACAGCCTCCTTGTGGCAAGGGGAATACAGGGAAAATCTTATGTACATACACTTCTTCCCCTGTCAGGCATATAGCCATTGGGAATAGAAGATACATTGTAAAAACAGCAATAAACCTGTGAGCTTTGAAGGGCATGTCACCTATTAAAAGATAAATAGGCTGAAAAGCATGGAATGGAGAAGAGCTGTTAGGACACTGCCTTATTGCAGTTATCCAGTTATTCTTAGCTACCATTTACATTTGCTGGTATTTGTCTGTTTTGCCTTGGTCACCTTACTCTTGGGTATGTTTTTCTGTGTCTATTGTTTTGATCACTTTACACCTTTTAGTTTTGTCCTGAAAAAAAATCAGCTTCAGTCAGATTGTGGCTACAGAGGCTGCCAAAGGAAGGGGTAGACAGCACAGAGAAGTCTCTGATGAAAACTTTTCCTTCTGGACCATAGCTGAGGATATTGGGCTAAAATTCAGTCAAAGCCTTGACCTATAATTGGAGTTAGGACAAAATCTAGAGCTGAAGTTGGGAGTGGGCTGCAGAGAGGCTGCTGGAAGATGTTCAGTTTGCTAAGCATCTTCTGACAAGTGATACATAGGCTCCTGTTAATATTTAATAGAAAAAAAATGTATGCTTCAGTCTTTAGGGAAAGTGGAACAAGGCCAAGCAATTAGTCAGACTGCTGGGAACCTGGAGTAGCTCTGCTAAAATTAAATGAGTTGCTGTGGCTGTGATTTACTCTATTTCACAGCCTTTTAATTCTGTTCAGTTTGGCAGGGTTATCCCAGATCTATACCGGGGTGAGAGGTCCTTTGACTTTGTTCTGAGAGCAAAATCTGGTGCAGCTAAATATAAGGACAGCAGTTTTATTATGGAACAGAGTTCTACAACCTCTAAATTATGTCACCTGCTGTGGATCTTCACTGTAAGTTCTTAAATATTTGAATAACAAGATATTTCTGAAACAGTTCTGACTGCCTGTGAGGATCAAAGTGTGATGCTGACATTAGTATTCTTTGAAGGGGAGAACTCATCAGAGTGTTTGGGAGCTTTTTCCCTTGCTTTGCTTCTTGTGGCCATGTGAGATAAAGCAGTGCCAGCTTCTTTGAAAACAGAGAAGAAGAAAGACAACCAGCACTTGCATGAGCATCTTTCAAAAAGTCCAAAGAACTTTGGTTAATCCCAGCTGAATTTCAGCAGTGCTGAAAAATATCACTTCAGAGAAGGACCAGATTTCCTCTTAAAACTGCAACCAACAATGTATAGAGGAGGCAAAACAAAAGTACAGGATACAACAGTTTTGGAAATGAGTTAAATGTATCTGAGTGCAAGGAATGATGGAAATTTACATTTTAGATTTTAATAACAAGAATCTAAATGATAAGCTTTACCCTTGAGTATTAAAAATGGTTTATCTAGAAAGTATCCTTTCTATTGTGTATCAGTGAAAGTGAGACACTACAGTGGGATTTATATCTGCCAGTTTTAGGTGTCTACAGTGCATATGTGTGTGGATGAGGTGTCTAAACACCTCTGAAATTCGGTAGAGATCCAGTCAATAAAATCAATTGCATCCAGGATGTGATCCACTGGATCAGATGTGAGTGTATTTTACTTTGAAAGTACACTCTAAATTATATTTATTAACTGACTAAAAACTGCTTAGGCAGTGAACATAGACATAGATGCTTGCACTGGAAACACTCACGTCCAGTCTGAGGAATCTTGCTTTTAGCATCTCTGAAGCTGCTTATTTGGAAGAAATACCAAACCATCAATGTTAGAAAATATGTTGAGTACTTTTTCTACTTCAGTTTTACAATACAGTACTAGTCATCAAAAACCACAATTCTGTGGTTAGAGGATAGACGTCTCAAAAATGCAGTCTCAATACAGGTGCCTGGACAGCATTCAAGTCAAAAACACTGACAAAGGACAGGGTCCACCTTGTATGGGTCTGGTCAACTCTGAGACCTGAGTAGTAAGTGGGGGAAGAGAAAAAAAAAGTCCTGAACAGGGAGTTTGAATTGGTAGGTTTGGGCTGTGAGTCTGACATCTTCATTCTCTTCCCTGGACACTACCAAAAAAACCCAACCAAACAGATATGTCTTGAGCAGAATTACACTGCTGAAACTCAGGTTAATTCAAATGTCTAAACATCTTCCAAGGCCAGAGTAAACATCTAAACATTTCTATGTATTATACCATTTACCTGTCAAGATTAAGAATGGGAATTGAAATGCTGGCATTTTGAAAGTCACACATCAGGTGAGGAGTCCAGCACTGTGACTGCAAACTCTTAGCCTCCTAAATTACAATGCTATACCTAGCAAACCCTTCCCCTCCCTCCCCGCAAAAAAACCCCAAAAACCAACCAAAAAAAAAACCACACAAAACCCCCAAAACCCCACAATCATACTGGTTTAATCCTAACACTATTTCAAGATGGAAAGATAACCTGGCTGTGTGGTCCTTGTGCTCACAAGAAGAGTTCATTTCTAGATAACACTTTTTTTTTCCCTCAAAAGTAGGCAAAGCTCTGCAAGCAGTCGCTTGTCCAGCTTGTCAGGCAGGCCAAGTTCTCTGTTTTGCTGCTGCTGTTTTAACCTTCTGCTTTTTCCAGTACTTTTCTCTACCCACACAGATGTTCTCAATGGACCTGACAGTTGATTTCAGGAGGATGAGATCTATCAATCAGTACCTTGAAGCATTCTTTCTGAAGCAAATAAGATAAACTCTTTTCCAGGTATCTCAGGTTTACTTATTCCTGGGAGCATGATGGGTGCACTTTTTCTAATTGTGTGGATTCCACTTTGAGGGAAAAATTGTGCTGAATATAAAAAAACCCAGAACTGTTCAGTCCTGTAATGTTCCATTCCACATCTTGTAAGTCCCATAGGTTAGGGAAGATGTATCTGTTGTCTAGGTCACATGCAGATGCAGATAAAATTTTCTTTGGCCAACTGACATCCATGGGTTGGCTTGCTTTAGGGCTAGGAATTTCAGAAAAAGCCCTTTGGAGTTTACTTCTATGCAAGTGACTCTGATGATAAAGGCTGAGATGTGGATCTTATAAAGTGAAGGCCAGTTCAAGGAGCTGTTTTAAAAATGTATGCTCAAAACCAGCTTCTAAAATTTGAAACAATATGGTGAGGCATATGAGGAATCTATTTAATACAAATGCTCAGTACTTTTAATTTTTATTGGCAACTTTATATTAATTTCTCGAGTTGTGTAACAAAAATCAGACACTCTGTAACACACAAAAAGAACCACCAACCCCCCCCCAAAAAAACCCAAAAAGAACCAAAAATCCCCCAAACAAAACAAAACCAACCAACCAACCAACCAACCAACATCAAAGAAAAAACCAAAACCAAATCAAACCAAACCAAAAAAGTTGAAAATCTTCTCACCAATTCACTATCCTAATCTTACATACATCTCACTGCTTCAGGATGGGATTTTGTGGCTTCACAATCACTGGGTTTGAGCTAGGGTGATATTATGGTAGTAAGACAAACCCTATAAACTAATGACTCCCAACCCAAGTCACATTAGGATGAGGAAGAGCGTGACAAACTCAGTTTTCAGACACATTTCTAAGATCTTGTTGCACATTGGAGAACCCTTAGAGTTAACATCATCTTGGAAAGGTGCTTGTTCCCCTTCTGATCCCCATGATGTCTGTTTTTTCCTGATGCACACTCTCTGTATAAATGTGCTTGGATATTATTGGATTCTCTGTGGAACATGCACGGACCTGTGGCATTCATGGTCCCCCTGCTGGTAGCCCCAGCACAGGCTTGGCAGAGGACTGCCTTCTTGCCATACAGCTGCTCTGAAATCTCTCTGACCTCAGGATAAGGAAAGGTGAAAAGCAAGTAAATATTAGGAAAAAAATGTATATAAAATATATATTTCTATTCTACCACATCCCACATAGACAACATAATTCCAGAAGTGATAAAGAAATCACAGCAATCAATCAAGACAGCTCTCACTCCTGCTCTCCATATGTTAAATCTTCCTGCATTTTGTTTCTTTTTATCCACTTTTCTTTCTGTGATTTTCGTGGTAGAGTGTAGGAAGAAATTTATAACAGTTAAAATTGATTCTTTTGGGCAATGCACTACTGCACTGTGCTTTGTTCAGATCACTCCAAAAGGCAGGCCATCAGTTTGTGCCCACTGGGAGGCTGAACTGGGAGGCACTGGAAGTGGGCAGCTCCTCTGGGACATCCTGCAGGCAGGGTCTCTGGGAAAGGCACGCTGCTCTCCTGGCTTGCCCTGAGCCTACATACACATGCATATTCATGACTGGCTATTCTTTCAGGCAAAAGAGAAAATTTCTTTAGAAAATTGCAGCAGCAGAACAGGGCTGTGCTTTCAAGTATTTTGTCTTTCCCAAAAGAAAATAGCTGATGCCATGAAAAGTTTTGTGAAGCCATAAATGCGCTCAACTGTGCTGTAATGTTTCATGGAGAGGGAATTTTCTTTCCCAGCCCAGCTGCTGAATAGTTTGCGCCTCCAGGCTCCATGAGGAATTGAGAAATAGGACCAGGCATCACGCTAATTGTTATCATTTTTCCCCCCATTTGCAATAATCTGGGACACAGAGATTCCCCCGTGTGGCAGAGCACTCCTTCCTTCCTCCAGCTGGAAATCACATGTGCAGACACAGGTACACAAATACACACTTTTGAAACTCATCTCTCCTTCAAGACATTTTTATGAGGAAGTGTTTTGGAGGAAAATGTCCACACCTACCTACACACGACAGTCTGGTCAATGTTTTTTAAAGGGCGTTGGAGTCAGCCTGGGACTAATGCTGACTCTAAGAAGGTAACACTACATAAATGAACACACACCTGTTTAAGTTTCCACTTTCTGCTTATATATACATTTATTGTGGCTCTTTTCCTTTTTTACCTTTTTTAAATTCTTTTTTATTTTTCCACCAGCAAAATGCTTCACTCAGTAAAAAGTGATCTGATATGGAATCTGGGAAATTTAGGATTTTTCTCTTCTGACCAAGATATCTCAGAAGATGAGTGGAAATGTCAGATCTTAGGTTTTCCCCGAAATGTTTAGGTTATCTAGTCTGATGTTCAGCCACTGACAAAGAAAACAAAACCTTCTTGTGTTTAGAAGCAAGTGTATAATTTTTGTAATAGGCAATTAATTAGGCACTTACATGCAAATAAGTAAAGATAATTTTCCTAAATTCAGCTGACTTGTATTCTTTGGCCTGAGGATAAAACTAGTAATGTTTTCAAGAGTCTCTTCAACAATGTTTTCTATAAATCCTTAATTATTTTTAATGTTTTTCTCTAGGGAAGATGTTCTACTTCAAGACCAGTACTAACCCTCCATCCTGTCTTTTCCCTTGCTTTTTGTCATAGTTGTAACATGTGACTCTGAATTCCCTACTGTCTCTGGATGTAGAGGAATGGTCAGATCAATGAAAGCCATTTTTAGCGATATTTTTTTTGAGTTTCTATGTTCCTGTAATTCATGGGTGATGAGGCTGGGAAGATCAAAATGTTTCTTTTATGCTTTCTCTGTTTTTTCTGTTTCATTTGTCATGTTGATCCCACTGTCCTTTAGAGACTTCAAAGATCTGCAGTACCATGGAGCGAAGGAATTGAATTCTCTTCCTTGCTTTTCACCATCACCCAATGTATCCTAACCACTGGAACAGGCCACAAAAGGTTCTCCTTTCTTTTTGGCCTATGGAAAGCAGCACTGTTTTGCCTGGATACAGACTGAAATGGTGTGGTGATTTCTTATCTGTGTCTCTGTGCTTGCCCCAGGAGCTGACCTCGCCAGGCACCATAAGACACAGCCACAGCTTCATGGGCTGCTCTTTCCTTCACACAAGGCCTGTGGGGTCTGAGGAAGCTGCTTCACAGGATTTCACCTTAGGCCATCAAGATCTCTTTTTTTATCATTAGAATGACCTTGGAGCTTAAAGACACATTCCAGGCAAGGCTCCTGATACTGAGGAACTGGTCTCTAATGAGAGGAAGGAATTTGTCGTTGCCTGACTAGAGTGTCCTTTGCAAGCTGAGACTTATTGCTCTGGGATGGCGTGTTCTAAGGCTTTCACATTCCTCTACTGATTTTCACACCTAAGAACAAGACAGAAGCAACTGTCTCTTACCCCCAAGATTTCCATCTACAGTAGGATGTTGATTGTAGATGGGAATAAGTTTTAAAATGGGAAGGCTTTAAAATGATGAGACACCTGCCAGATTGTCTTGATCCTGACTCTCTCATGAAATTGAGTTATATTTTTCGACATGTTCCAGCACTGACCAAGGCTGTTCTATTATAGAACCAAGTGTTATGAAATTGGTCTAAAGAGAGAAACAAATAGGGCTGAGAAGTATGTTTCTTATCTGATTTATAATATCTTGAACTCACTCACTTGGAATGGTATCAGCAATTACTATAACTTACCAAGGAAAAAACACAGTAAAATATTTCATAATGAAAATGGGTCCTTTGCTAAGCCTACATCTGTCACTGTGACCTGAGTTGAGTGTGTCATTACAAAGGCAAGAGGCCAGGGGCTCTGTTGGCTACAGCCCCCTTTGCACTGAACCCTGACAGGAACCATCCCTGTCCCCTTCTCTGCCCTGTAATGAACAGGTGATTTTGCTTGGAATGACTGAGGTTGGAATGAAGGATTCATCCAGGATGGCCATGGCTGTGGCCAGGCACAACCAACCAACCAACCAACCAAACAACCAACCAAAAAAAAATAAAAACCAGCAACACCCCTTCCCTCCTGCCCAACCCCCTGTTTTCAAGAATCATAGAAATGTATTTGTCTGGTACCTGAAAAAACAACTACTTTCTTGCTGTTGCAAGATGACAGGGGAAGCAGATGCATCAGTGTCTCTTCAGGTGTCTACAAGTGATGTGGAAAGATACGTTCAAATATGCAGGAAAAAGAAAATTATCCATGAGACCTGTGAGGATGGATTTTGGATGGATCTCGCTTCCATAAACACTGGAGCTGGAATTGAACAAATCCCTTATCTTTCAGTTGTTGAGGAACAGCCCCATGAAAAGGTTGTGATTTACAGCCAGTGAGGTCAGCAGGAGCTTTGGTCAGGCCCTTGCAAGCTTCGCTTTCTGCCTACAATTACCAAAAAAAAAGACCACAGACACTTGTGCCATGGTCCTCTAAGGACACAGGTTATCCATGGACCAGGAATGGCTGCACTTTGGTGGAAGTTTTGATAAGTACAGGTGTATGTTTTTTGATTGCCAGAGGGTAAATTCATGCAAGTGCAGAATATTTTCATTAATCCATTTTTCCATCTAGTTACCATCTAGTGTCTGGCTCAGAAGCTTTAGGGTTTGAGTTTGTTGGGTTTTTTGTTTGTTTGTTTGTTTGTTTTTTGTTTGGTTGGGTTTTGGTTTTTTTGTTTTGTTTTCTGTTTTGTTTTGTTTTTTGAGGGGGGGTTTGTTGGGTTTTTTTGGGTTATTTTAAACTGCAATTAGGAAATTGAATAATCTTTGCATGAAACTTCTTGCTTGAGAAGGCAAACATGCTACAGGATTTGTATATTCCATCACTAATATAAATTGACTGTCAGCTTGGTGGCAAGTGGATATAAAAAAGGGATTGGATATCTATCTAGTCATACCACTGTGAGGCTATCAAATGTTCTGAAAACTAGTGACAAAACTGTTTGATCCAACCTTTGGTGTAATCAGCAGAAAAACTGTTAGATTCTGAGGGACAGCATCCATAATTAATTTTTCTCTAATTTCTGAATTTCTTCTTTTTCCAATTTCCACCTTGTCCAGAGAGAAAACTTCTCAATAGCAACAAAAAGTTATGTTTCTTTTAAATATATGTGGGATAGACATTTTCAGTAGCTTGATTATTTCTTACTTATAGACCAAAACCACTGACCAAAAATGTCCCTTCATGGTTTTCTCAGAGCTAAACATTTTAAACAGGTTGGATAAAATTCATTTATGAATCAAATTCACAGGACTAAGGAATAATCCCAAGGCCCTGTGCTAAAGAGATCCTATATAGTCCTACAGAGACATCCACAGTCTGTGCTGCAGTGGTGTGACTAAATACACTGTACAATTAATTAACTGCTGTCATAAGACCACACTGTTTCCACTATTATAACCTTTTCTATGGCTTTGTCCTCTTTTTCAGCTCCTGAAGAATAGTTAAAGCAATCTTATCTCCATTAGAACCAAAGGTTTCCATTTTTGAATTCTTCTATCTTTGATGCCATTTGTGTTAGTCATGAGAACTCTTCTATAGCTGAGACAGCAATGACATGAAAAATACACATCCTTCTCTGATGATAATAATTTTCAGGTTAACTGTGTCTTTTACATCCATAGTTCCATATAGTTCCATCCATAGCTCCATCCATAGCCTGATTTTGTTGGTTTATTTTTCTTTTTTTTTTTTCCTCTTTCTGAAGAGGATTTTCATTATCTGGTATATTTATATGGCTGTGTGGGTACCAGCAACCTTTGTGGACTGGTAGGAGTGAATCTGCATAAAGAAACAGCTGGTACTAAAGCCCTATGTCCAGGTTATTCACTTTTCAGGGTTATTGTACTCTGAGCTAGCTCTAATCTGCTCTTGCAGGACTCTTTGTGGTACAGTGCAATGAAGTATGCTCCTGAAGCAAACTTCCCCCTCCAGTTTTGTCTGACAGGAATCTGGCTCATGATGTCCAAGACAGATTCAGTGATGGGAACCAAAACACCATAAGTGGGGTTATGTGAGTTTTGCTTCAAAAATGTATTCTTGATCCAAACTAAAGCCCTGATCTAGATACATCCTGAGTGATATGCTGGAAAGAGTTGGGAGGATGTCAGGCTGTAGACAGTTAATACCCAGGATGGAGCACTGTCTTCAACAGCTTGCACTGCTGGAGGGAACAGACAGAAGTTTTATGCCCAATGGTGGGATCTGAGAAGCCACAAGGCATCCTACGTGTTCACAGCAATGAAGACCCTGGTGAGCTAAAGATGCTAATTTATTTCCTTCTCCCCTGAAAATGCAGTCCCTGTTTCAAAAGTTCTAACAAACCACAGAAAACACATGGTTACAGAAAGAAGCTCTGCTGAGAGATGCATGTGCTGTGTTTTCAGCTAGTTGGGCAAATGTCTTACATGTCTAATGCATGGTTGGACAATGTGATTTAATAAGAACTCAGCTTCACAGGAGGAGACCATTCAGAAATAGTAACTGGCATGTACAGCAGCTGCACTCTGCTTTTCAGTAATTTTCTCCACCATTTTAATGAATGTTTTATGTTATCTTTTCTTGCTGCTCAATTGTCCCAGCTCCTGTTACTGAGCACAAGGGCCGCCTTTCACGACCTGTATCACTCCACACTGACATAATATACTTATAATTCTGGAAATTCCAAGGCATATATACACTTCACGGTAACTCCCAGGCAACTAAGCCCTCTTGGAGCTAGCAATTCTACTGTATTTCATTCCACAAAGGAATCCTACCCCCAAAGGAAGCAGTAAGCTCTGGCCACCCCTATAGCTGATAACAAACCAAGACTTTCATCACATTTTTTTGACCCATTCTTGGCTTTCAGGAATAACAACAGCTGCTGAAAGCAATACAGTTTTTAGTTGTGCTTTTTTACCTTCCCCGCTAGCAAGCATCCTTATGAGAGGCTGGGAGATTAAATAGCCTTGGGGTAAATCTATCTCCAACAGCTGTTGCTTCCAGCATTCTTGACTGTCAGTGACTTCATTGAAAACGTATGAGTGATCTTTCAGCATGTTCACAAGTGGAGAAACGTGTCAACTGGGAAATCTCTTTACCCCCAGCCCCATCTTCATGAATGTACAAGGATGGTTGAATAGTTTCTCAAAATTCCCAGTGGTTCCATGACATTTCATTCTTTATCTCCTTGGTTTTGTTTGTTAATCTTTCTTTAATGCAAAGATAGCTCTAAAAAGGATGAGCATGAATTATGTTTTGTCAGTCTGAATATTCCCTTTGAGGGCCATTTGTTTGGATATGTAAATCAGTTTTCATAATGTAAGAGGCTAGGGTAGAACTGACTTGATGAGGACTGGTTAGGAATGTGGACTGAAAACCAAACAGAAAACTGCAGACCACTGCAGGCAGTTCCCATTTCTCACTGGTGCAGGTAGCTTTTACTTTGCTGGCTGCTCTATAACATTCCTGAGCACTGAAGACACAGATGGCACATGGCCCCTGTCCCCTGACCTCCCAGCACTGCCTGCTGACACTGTGTCCATCCCACACTGTGTCCAAGGCCTCTGGCTGTGGGAACACCTCCAGCCCATGGTCCAGCCCTGTTTCCCTCATGCAGAGGCAGCACTGGCACAGCTGTTCCCACCCTGGCAGTAGGGACAGGAGGGGTCATGGGGCTGGTTCTTAGCAAAAATGAAAGGTTTGCCTAATTTTGACTCACAAATCTGCTCTGAAACAGAGATGTCTAGGGAGTCTGATCAGTTTTTTTTTGTTGCTCTAGTCACCCTACTACCTACACTAGCAGCTGCATACTTTGTGTGTACCTGAAGCTGTCCCTGATTCCATTTATACCTTTATCAAACTTCATCTTAAGTTTATTCCCATTTTTCATATTGAGGAGGCTGATAAACAAATTTACTCCTTTGAGACCAGAAAATGGCTTCTACTTTCTAGCTAAATATATCTAGGCATAATTTGCAAGCATTTGTTGATATGATAAATGTGATCTTTTAGCTTAAGTGGCTTTTGTCCACCTCTGATTTTTGGTGCTGGCTTTTGTGCATCCATGACTTTTGGTGCATCTATCACTCTTGCATTTTCTCTTCACCTTGTGACAGTCTGCTCTCAATAGAGCTGCTATGGTAAGTGAGATCTGCAGGCTGGGACTGAATAGGACTTTTCATGCTTGTGAATTTCTGGCCCACCAAACTGTTTCTTTGGACTTGAACTGTAACCTCAAAATTACATTTAAATAAATAGTCTGAGAATTCATTCCTATTTTAAACTTCTGATTTCCTCTATCTGGGAAACAGTGAAAAAACCCTTAGAACAGAATAAACTAGACATGTTTCACTTGATTTTGAATCGACAGAAGTATTCTCACTTGGTCATGGACTTGCTGCTTCTTTCTTTTGTTAAGGTGAAAGTCACTTTGTTTGAAATGCTCCATGAGGCACTTGCTTTTACTAAAATGCAGCATTCAGCACCTATTCCCATCTGAATTCATGAGAAAGTAAAGAGTCTTTGGCTATGTCTCACTTACCAAGCCACATAACTTGCCATTGATATTCTGTGTCTGAAATCCTGGTCTCACATCCACTGGCAGTGAAACATTGATTACCTTCATAGAGTGAGTATTTCATACTGCAGGCTTAACAGATGAGCACTGTGAGGTAATTATATCTCATAAAAATGACCATTCTTTTTCACTAGAATCATAACTCAATTAAGGATTTGAAGGATTATTATCTCTTCTAAAGCACTTGAAAAGCAGACCAGAGCTTTTCTTCCATTTTGGATTCAGGGAACTGCTGTGTCCAGTTTTGGGGAGAGTGTGTCTCCCAGTCCTTCCATAATACTTGACCCAACTAAATTTCCAGAGGTGCAAAGTTTTTGTCACCTTGAAAGGTGACTCCTCTGGAATCACTGGATTATCATATCACACAGAAACCCAGTGCAGGGTTTGGCAGCTGTATGAAGAGTGCTGAACCAGAGTGGATCTCTGCTGTCTCTGCTGAGGATTTACCAGACTCTTAATGCTTATCATGCTTCTGCACAGGAGTGAGGCTTGCATGCTGGACAGGATTCAGATTTGAAAGCTGGAAAATTTCCCTTGAAATCTCATTTATTTTCTACTGAAGTGTGATGCTGAAGTGAAAACAATTTAAAAAAAATTTATCAATGAGAGAGACCTGTGCTATATTAACTGGCCTTTATAAGAAGATCTGAGGTTTTCTAAAGCATTAATAAGGAGGGATCAGCTGTGTTAATTTATACTTCCAGTTCACAAAAGTGTCCAAGCATCTCCTACACAGTGCTTCAAAAGTAGCCTGAAGGGATAAAAGTACCCTGAAGTCTCAACTTTTATGAATAGATATCTTATGCTGTGAGGCAGAAGAATTATTATGAGTAAATGATGTAGCAGAAGGAAAGGACAATTCCGTGCATTCATATAATATGATTGCAGTGAAATTTTGCAGCAAACAGTATTTATTATGCATAGGAATGTACCTGATCCCCCTGTAGCCAAACTGTCATCCCTGATGATAAGATATCTATTCATTGTATCACAGTTAGTGGGTAAAGAGAAGTAGAGAGCTGAATTGCCTGGCTTGAGGTCATGCTGCTGAACAGGGGATGTCAGAGTTATTTATAAGAAGCACAAAGAGCTGCCCATTATGTTCCCACAGCACAAAGAGCTCCAAAGGGACTTACAGCTTGCAAGTTTTACACTCTTCATTTTGTTAAGCCCAGGGTTTGAAAATTTTGTCCTTGGGATATACATTTACTTTTCCTATATTACAGTGAGAACAGGAAGAGACATTTACAAACTTTAGAAAATATGTGCAATGGTTTCTCACATCAGAGATTTTAATTTTTGTATTTGACACCAATTAAACAGCAAAGGTGAAGTCTTTGTGGAAAAGAGATATCTTACCTCTGTGGTTCAAATGAACTGTCCGCAGTATATCAGCAAACAGTGCTCTTCTCTGTACTTTCATGAATGTCAAGGTGACAATGTCTTTCACCCAATTAATCCCACAACTCCAATTTGACTGTGCTCCCACTCAACAGACCTCAGGCCAGCAGGCCAGATTTCTTCTAGCAATTAGCCTTTAACCTTCCCAGTCTTTGCTTTTTCAATTGCCACTGACTCTGTGTCAGACAGGAGTTTTATGCTTCTTTTAAAGCCTGTTTCACAATGGCTCTTGCTTGACCTTTGGAGTATGTGAATTTATAAGGAAATTGTTTGAGAGAGACTTTTTAACATCTATTTAAGAAAGTAAGTGCTGGGACTTCCCTAGAAAGGCAACTTAATGCTTGCCTATATGTCCAGATGTGTTTCCGTCCTCCTGACCACTTTAGGTTTTGTTCTTTTCTTTATGAAGTACAGAAAACTATAAATATGTCAGCAATTGGTGTAGTCAGTCTGTATATATTAGAAGCAAACAGTAGTCATTTTACAAATTCAGAGATAATGTGGTGCTGTTCTCTAAGCTCAACCCTAACTAGCCACTACTGTGCCCACATTGTAAATTAACTTGTATATATGGAGAATATTCTTCTGTATCAGACCGAACCAGAAAAATCCAACCATGTGTCCTGCACACTCCATCAAGAACAGTTCCTTCATTATCAATGGATACCAGCAGAAGTGGACATCTGGAGATGCAGTGCCTTTTCAAAGGCCACAGGCAGCACCATTATGAAGTCCCAGATGACCATCAGATTCCATAGTGTATAAAAATCATTTAGGTCTCCTGGGTCTAGGAGCAACCATTCAGGAATCACAGAATTATCAAGGTTGGAAGAGACCTCCAAGGTTATCTTGTCCAACTGTCAAACCAGCACCAACATAATTGCTTCTAAACCAACCCCAAGTGCCACATCCAGACAAGTCTTGAACACTTCCAGAGACAGTGACTCAAACACTCTGGACAACTTAATCCAATGCCTAGTCAGTCTTTCAGTGATTTTTTTTTTTAATAGTATCTAATCTGAACCCCCTCTGCTGCAACTTAAGGTCATCTGCTCTCATCCTTTTCCTTGAGATATGGCAGAAGGGCCTGACCCCCACCTGGCTACAGCCTCCTTTCAGGCAGTTGTAGAGAGTGATAAGGTCTCCCCTGAGCCTCTTCTTCTCCAGACTAAACACCCCCAGCTCCCTCAGCAGCTCCTCATCAGTCTTGTGCTCCAGACCCTTCACCAGCGTTGCTGCCCTTCTTTGGACATGCTCCAGCGTCTCAATGTCCTTTTTGAAGCGAGTGACTAAAAACTGAACACAGTACTCAAGGAAGATAAGTAGTCTGGCATTTCAACCCCAGAGAAACACTGTTTGAAAGAATTCCAGAATGATAAAGTATCTTCTTAGATTTTTGTTTCATTTGGCAGGGTCTAGAGGCAGTTCTGAAGGTTGCTGGCTGAAGCTGCTGAATCTAGAGGTGAATGCAGATTTCCAGAAAAATTACTAAGAGTCCTAGGTATCCAGTTGATCTGAACTTATTTGAATGTGGAGAGCTGATGGCAAAGTTGGTGCTTCCACAGTTCCCAAACATGTTCATTCACCACACTCAGATGGTTTCTGGACTCTTATTGTTCCCTGTATTTTCTGTCCTCTAAATGAGACAGATAAGAGTTAAAATAAATACGAGTGTGTACAAAGAGCAGAGGGCTTTATACTTGTGGAGCTTATATGAAATGTTCAAATAAGATTTTTTAAACCACTGAAAATTTCATCATGCCTGAATTCAGCCTACACAGAAATCTCCACAAATGATATGGAAACTCTTGTAGGAAGAACACTATGATCTATTGTCAACTGCCCTTCTGGGGCTGGCAGAATTCCTAAAGACAGCGGTGCTTGTCAGTGACCTTCCTGTAAGCGCTGGAAAGCTGCTGCCAGATCCTCCCAATGCCTCCTTTTTCCCAGACTGAACAAGCCTCTTTTCACAGGTCAAACACTCCAGCTTGTCGTTATCTTGCTTTCTCCAGAAGGTCCTGAGTTCTGCTCATGGTTGTATCCTGGCTGCAGACCTAATCCATGCACAGTCATCTATTTTCCCCAGCTCAGTAGAATTGTATTATCACCTGTAGGTGACTGCATAGAGTTTTGGAAGGGCTTTTTCCAGACAATGAATAATCACGAGTAGATATCAATTATATTTTGACATGACAGAGATTCTGATCCTGAAAAATCAGAGCTGATCTCCAAACGGGAGACATAACTAAAGAAAAAGTCATGAACAAAGCAGCTGTTGCAACTGTGCATTTGTCCATGAAGTCCTTAGGTTGCACTCAACCTTTAGTGATTAGTAGTTAAACAAAGTGATTGGCATTTAGTTATTCTGCTCTGAATGACAGGTATGCTTACCTTAACAATATGATAATAATAGAAATTAAAATTAATTCTTGCAAACTACTCCTGTCACTCACAGAAAGATTCAGAATGATCTGCACAGTTTTGGAAATTATTTCATTCCCTGAAGCATTTGAAATGGAGCTGAGCAAAATCTACTCTGTATTTTGTGAAGGAACTGCTGAAACTAAACTACTAAAAAATGGTGGCAAGCAAGAATTAAATTAAGTTCTATAACTGCAGATAAGTATCTACAGCATAAGTCTTTTTAATACCTTCAAAGACTACTCATTTTCTTAGTTAGTGTGTCTGTTTTTAATGACTCACATTTCAAAGCAACAATAAAGCATATATTCAGGTGCTTTTAATGATTTTTTTTCTTTCAAGTCCAGTGAAAAATGTGCATAAGAAGCATTTCATTTGCTTAGAAATAAATTTGTTGTCCTTGAGTTTCATTTGTCTTACTTAATACCATTTCAGAGGTTTGCAGGTTATCATTAGATGTGTTTTGCCCCTATAGGTAAGTTCTTCTGAGTTTGGTGTCATATATCTGATAAAATGGACAAAATGAACTTGTCCTAGATAAATCTGTTTTAACAAGCTTGGCAAACTTAAATTAACCAAAATATTCCAATTTCCAAATGTATATTCCTGAATAGAAGAGTGAAGATGAAGCTCTCATCTTTTCAGAAACCTCACTTTCTTTTTACTTTTTTTTCTCTCCCAGTGCTGTATTCCTCCTCCTACTGTGGAATAGGCAAAGGAAGGAAAATAAATGAGCCAGCATCTCAAATTGAAAATCTCTCCCGTAAATAAGTTTCTCTCTATTCTTTGTTTCACCAGTAATGGACTTGAGTGGAATTATTTACGAGGTGCCCAGTTCACCTCAATATAACCACAGACATTATTTAGACAGCGGCTTAATTGTGAATAGCATTTTCAGAGAAGTAAAGGTCACTGTCTCTAGCAAAGCACTTCTCACCTAAATTAAGATGTGAAAAGGGAAGTTATCAGCCTTCAGCTGATCCTCGACTAGAAAAGTGAAGCTGTACATTGAGACACATTCACAACTCCTGCCTCTGCTTTTAAAGGAAAAACAGGGAGAAGGAAATGCATCTTGGAGAAGGAACATTGCATGGCCAATGGAATGGAGATGCTCAGGCACAGGAACTGCGTGAGGCAAAGGTAATTTAGCACGTTAACAACAGATAGACTCTGTGTGACTGCAGCGTGGCTAAGCCAGAACTGGTGAGCCCTGCTGCCAGCTCAGGGCAAGCCAGCTGCCCTCCCCTATGACTTGGGTGCCACAAGCCTATGCTAAAGCCCAATTTGCCACAACCCCACTTCTGTGGATGAGTTTGCTCAGAGCCTCTTACAGGTTGGGCTTTGGAAAGCACTCTATGCAAATCCATTTCTCTTGAACTGGCTCATCTTTTTAAAGACTATTTGGATCAACATCATCACTTTCAGGAAGTTTATTTTCTTTCCAGAGTAATTGCTAATGTCGAGAATGCCTTAATGGTCCTTTGTAGTTATTAGTTTATGAATCAATACAATCAGGATCTTGGTGCCAAACTCCTTCCTGGTCCACAAACAGCACAATCTCATTAAAGCTGATGAGTTTCCATGGGGAATCTATCAGGAGCAGTTTTGGCCTTGAGTTCTCATATTAAGTAGAAAAAAAAGCCTAGAGCAATGCCTCTTGGCAGAGTCCAGCATTCCATCAAAGAGACACACAATTAGCAAATGATTAGTATTCACAAACCATGAGAAGCTGCCAAAAATTATTTTCTAATAGGCTACAATGACCTTATTGGGGTAGATTTTTGCTGGACTGACACTTCCAGCAGTCAGGCAGATTGTGCTAGGGACCATCTTCTCTTGATTTGTCAGAGACAAATCCTTCACAAGAGGATGACAGTGCCTTTACTTAGGGCAGCAAGAGGCACACAGGGGCTGGATGCTGTGACAGCTGGGCATGAGAAGTTGCCTAGGACGCAAATAGTCTGTTATCATGTGGCCTATGGGGTGGGTCCTTCTGTTCAAGCATCTTCTTTTGTGAATGGATGATTCTGTTTATCCAGTAATTAAAAAGCTTCTTATATAATATAAAGTGCAGAGAGGACCCTTAAAGGACCTTAAAGGAGCCTTAGGCCTTGCAATGCTTGGCAAAGTGATTAGTGCATGGAGAAGGTGTAGTCAAGAGTAGTCCAGAAGAAAGGACTGGAACGCAGGACTCCTCAGCCAAGTGAGTGATCTCACAAGGTTGTGGAGCCAGACTTATTTTTGCTTCCTTTACCTCACCCAAAATTCTTGAATTCTCTTCCATACAGTGGGCCAATTTTAACAAGAAACACGAATAATATGTCATCTCCAGAATAACTGTGAGTGTGAGGCCAAAAGGGATCTATTGTCCTAAGAAAAACTATGCCATAAAAACTAGGGTAAGGAGAATTTCTTCTCTGGTGGCACTTCATCTTGAAGGCCAAGCTGCACAGCTACAATGCATCCAAGGTCCTTCTGGACTCCAGGGCACCATGAACATGAGTTCATGTATGAAAGCCAAGTCATGTACCCAGGTGGTGGGACTTGAATCTCCACACTGGTCCTAAGCATGGCTTTTATGCAGCTACTCTGTTCTGGACTTGTGAGAGTTGGCATGAGGCCTCTTATGTGTCAGCTGGCCTCAACAATACAGAGACCAGGGAATATTTAGTTATATGTACATGTAATTTTGGTGCTGAATATGAATAGGCTGAATAAACCACTGAAAGCTTTCTGCTGACTGTCAAAAGAACATAATGGGTCAGCTGAGACCAGAGAGTTAGTTTTAGGTGGATAAAGCTGCCATCAATTATTGTGGAGGCTGATTTGGTGTCATGAGATAATTGGTAGGCAGCAGCCACAGCCCCACAGCAGCCACAGTGCTGTCAGATTTGTGTTCAGCCACAGATTTAAACTCTGGCAAGAAGAGAAAGCCTGCCATGGAGCACTTTAATTTTCTCTAAAGGAGCTCCCCAGAAGCACATTCCTGGCACAGTGTTTGATAGCAAAACTGGACCACTCTGGTGCAAGACAACAATGCACTAATCTCAAGCAGCTATCAGAGAGCAGTTGGAGCTGGGTGTCCAGGAGGAAGATGTGCAGGATAGAAAGAGCTAATGGAGGAACCTGAGTAACATTTTGCAAATCAGAGCTAACACAAAAATATAGCAATGAAAATCAGAAAATTTACACACAGCTCTTCCCTGAAGTCACTTGAACTTCCCCAGGAAGTTAAAAGTAAAGTTTTTACTGTATTTGGTAGCTCAATTGCTTTGAAAGGGCATCATGGTTGATTCCATTTCTTTAAAGTCCTATGGATAAACCAGAAGACAGAGCTTTGTGGTTTAAACTCAGTTGGAAACTCAGCCCCACACAGCTGCTCACTCACTTCCCCCTCAATGGGATGGGGTAAAAAAATCAAAAAAGTGAGAGAACTCATGGGTTGAGATAAAGACAGCTTTATGGGTAAAGCAAAAGCAGTATGCACAAAACAAGGAATTGATTCACTCCTTCCCATGGGCTGGCAGGTGTTCACCCAGCCTTAGGGAAAGCAGGGCTCCATCATGCACAACAGTGTTCTGGGAAAAAACACTCTGAAAATCACTCCAAAAATTCTCTCCTTATTTCTTCTTTCCCAGCTTTATATAATGCCAAATGGTATGGAATATCCCTTGGGTCAGTTGGGGTCAACTATCCTGACTGTGTCCCCTCCCAACTCCTTGTGCACTCCCAGCCTTATCACTGGTGGGGTGGGTGAGGAGCAGAAAAGGCCTTGACTCTGTGTCAGAACTGCTGGGCAGTATCAGAAACATCCCAGTGTTATCAAACTGTTTCCAGCACAAATCCAAAGTACAGCCCCATGCCAGGTACTGTGAAGAAAATGAATTCTATCCTGGCCAAAAGCAGAACCCAGAGGCACTTTGAGGATGCTGCAAGCACATCATCAGATTCTGGTAAACTGAAGGAAGCAGCCTTGGCTTGCTGGTATACTGCTTTCCTTCCCTGGGCTGGTAGCTGAAAACCAGCCCAGGAGCAAGCATGAACATGGAAAAGAGCAGAAAATACCAGAGAAAATATTACTTCTTCACCTAGAAGTCTGCATCCAGCAGTAGTGAGACATGGCAAAAATGGCAGTGGTAAGAGGCAGAGGTTGGTTTCAGAAACTATCACACATGGGAACTGGAGGGATAGATTTACAAAGCATTTCATACAGCATCTTCCTGTAGAGTTTGAAGGAGCACATAGAGATCCTTGGAGAAAGGAGGATGACAGAATAACATATAGGCAAAAAGTATATGGAATAAAATGAAAATGGGTGCTATTTCTTACCATTATTATTAGCCAACAGTATACAGATGAGAAAAGAAGAATTTTGTGTTGTAATGAATACTACAGAGAGTGTCAGCATCATGTGACAGCACCAACCCTAACAAAATTAAAATAAATACATACATAAATAGATCTTTTCTTAAATCTGTGTGCTTGAAATTATGCACCCGAATTCATGCTCAGGAATTTGCATTACCCAGAGTTTTTACACCCATGTTCAAAAATACTAGTCTAAAATTATTTAATAGAAGATGATTGATGATTCTGCTAGAGAGGACAAGAGTTTTCATTGAGATATCAAGCTGTCATGTTCCAGGTTAAAGAGGGATTTATTTAGGGACAGAATCAGCCACATGTGTGGCTGTATTGCCTAACAACTGTAGCACAGACTGTCATCAGTGCATGCTGTTGTAGTTTGTTGTTAGCTCACCACCTCCAACTCAGTGCCCACTACCAGCACAGCCTTTTTGCCCTGGGGCTGGGGCAAATGGAGTCATCCCAAGCTGCACTCCAGCTGTCTGAGCCTCAGGGTATTCAGGTATTAAGCAGCGAAGGGGAGGTACTCAAAGTTTACTGACAAGTGGCGCTACATAAAAACAATATATTTGCAAAAAATGGAGACTGTCACAACATTGGGTGGTGCCAGATCAGCTGTTCTTGGGCTGTGCAAGTACTGTCCCTCTGAGTTCTTCCAGATACAAGGGGGACATAACAGGCTTGAGGATAAGCTTCCCTTTGTTACTCAATGACCTTACCCGGCAATTCAAAGGGAGCTGAAATATCTATATTCTGTTCTTTATACAAAGTGTTCACATCCTTCCTAATTACTACCTATTCCCACAAGCGTCTTAACTTCCTTTTCTTAATAACCTTCTAGATTTCAGCAAATAGACACTGAAACAATGGCTGCTGCTACTTTGTGCTAGGTGCAGTATAAAAATAGAATAGGAGAGAAACTTTTCTTTGAAGACATCAAGATCTAAACAGATTGAAATAAATTGTGGAAGGGGAAACACTGGGCAAGAGGATGAAGTGATTAATGCTTAATTACAAAATCAGTCAATGGGAGAGAAAGGAAAAGGATGTGCAGATTCCTCCCCTTAGGGAACTAATAGCTTATCATTTCACTTGCCTTGTTTCTGTTACTGATTCTGATGAACACATTTTCCCTTCTTTCCCCAGAACAAGTGCACCTACCCAACATGCCAACAGTTCCACAATATTTTCTGCCTGAGAGGAGAAGACTGACTCTTCCTTCTTTCCCCTCAGGTTGTGCTGTGCAGCATTGATACCAGTTCTTTAATCATAGTGACAGGCAGAGAGGCTCTATGCAAATGCAAGCAAATAGCGTTTGACATTTACATGAAGATGATAAAGACAAACATTGGGGGCTGTTTTGAGGGTGGAGAATGTTTACACTACTAGTACAAGAGAACATGGAAATTTAACCAAGCAAAACTCCCAAGTCTGAGCTGACATGAGTTCAAAGATGGAATGACCTTGCTGGCTAAGTGGATGCTCCACAGGCTGTTAAATACATTAAAACTGAAGTGCAGCATCTGGTTTAATATTACTCTTTCCAGGATACACCTGCCTTTATCCTCCTCCTTCTACCATCTTTTCTAACAGATTTTTTGCATCATATTAAACCTTGTATTGATATTTTTGTTTGTCAGTTCCCCCATGTGAATTTAGAGAGACAGAGAGGAGTTATGAATAGCTACCTTATGGGAACTTCAGAACATCTGTGGCTTGATCTAAATTCTACCAAAGGATTTTTCTGTTGACTTCAGCAGGGACCACCTTATCCTATTTATACAGTGTCTAACACAGCTGTAGACAAATCTCAGAGGAAATATATAGACACTCCTGTAATAGCATAGCAATAATAAAATAATACAATCTATAACAGTACTAGCTACACGGATACGGGTTTTCCAGCTGCTCTTTTTCTGTGGATGCTCCAATTTCTAACTTGAATTTGAGGCAGAGAAGCAGAATACTAGAGGAATGTTTGCACAAGCCATTTTGATGCATCATGATTAATTTCCCCCATCAACAGATAAAGCCTTCCTGTTTCAATCTTTCTTCAGAGACAGTTGCAATGTATCCACCTACAATTGTAATACTGTCCTCTAGCTGGAGGCACAAGGAAAAGCCTCTCACCAAGATACTCTCAGTTTTAAAAGTGAAGCCTGCAGGCACTCTGGGTCTTGTGTATACAAAAGTAAGATAACTCAGTCTGTTACAGTTTGTAGTTTTTGACTGGAATTTTCCTAGATTGTTTTATTTTGTTATCAGAGATGAGAGAAGAATTCAGTCATGAATCCTATGTCATCTTTGTGTCTAGAAATTTACCTGTTTTCCAGTTTGCTTTGTTAAACTTTCTTAGCATCTTATGTATAATTTCCTGCAGAGAATTTTGGATTATCTGGGAAATAATTAGATGTTATCACTGACTGGATGTTTAGATCTTAGTTTTGTTGCAGGGTCCTTTATCAGAAAGCATTTCTTTTTTCAGGGGATTGATAGAACAATTGGAAAAGACTGGAGAAGTTCTGTCTTTTTTTGTCAAAACCAATGGCGTAAGCTATGGATGGATATTCATCTGAGGATATTATCATCCTCCATATTTTATGTAAACAAGTCAGGATTTATCATCATAGAGTCACAAGGTGTGAACTGTGTTAGCAGATATGTAGGAAACCTTTGTGCTATTTCTAACCATCTATATGACAAGTTTCCCTTCCTGTCAGTCTTCCATACCTTGTTTCTGAACGCCCTACACAACTTAGGATTAAAAATAACTGCTGCAAAAATGATCATGTTGTAACATACACAGCAAATCTTATTCATTTCTTTAAAGTCCATCTGTTCCCATAAGGTGGACTTTTAATTAAGAGTCTTTATCACTCATTGCCTGGAACACACATCAGCAAAGCCCCTGGGTGAACATTCCTCTGGCATTTAACTGTCTCCTCTCCTCTCCATTTCTCTGGTGCCCACTGATGAATAAGTACAGGTGTTTTCTGAACACACATTGTATTATTTCTTTTACTTGTCCATATGTTACACACCTATGAGAATGTGCCACCATCCACAAGCAAGGGATAGGTCTGGTGTTTGTTGGAGAAGGGGAAGAAAGCCAAGCGTAACTCCAGACTTCCCTGCCCAGCCTTACTCTCACTTTCCTGTGAAACTGTGACAAAACACAGGTCCTCCACTTTGACTCATTTGATTTTAACACCTAAGCAGAGCTGAGTGCATATCAGGGAGCTGCGGTTTATCATCTGAGGAATCTCTTCATTTGGTGCCTAAGTCCTAGTCACCATGGAGTGTACACTGGCTGGCAAAATCTGTCCTGGCCATTCAGGTGAGATCCCTCATTATGTGTGTGGAGTTGCTAGCTAAGAAAACAGATCTATAATTTAATGAATATACTACGTGTCTTATCAAACATTATGGATTCTGAGGTACATCAGAAGTATTGTGTTGTCTGCATTGACTGCACAGGAAAGACACTGTACCAAACTCAAAGGCAACTCAATGGTTTACAGCACCCTAACACTTGAGGGCACTAACAGGACAATGACTCATGGCCCAGAGTTAATGCTGAGGCTGTCAGTTAATATATTGAAGGACTATAAAGAGATAAAAGCAACTGAAGATATAAAGTCAGTCATTCCAAGATAACACTTACCTGTTCTTATAGAAAGCTACTTCAAGAAAGTAATTCAGTCCATCTTGATTAAGGAAGGTGAAATAAATCACACTGCAGATGTTCCTCACATTCTCTTTAAAATAGTGGGAACTTTGACAATTAGCTTTAATTAGACAACCAGCTTTAAGGTATTAGATCTCATGAAGAATGATAATAAAAAATAGTACTGGGTTTTATTTGAAGAATATTAAATATATTGTTGTCAACATGGCAAATTTTCTGACCACACCAAGATGTGTCAAGTCACTACAGGGAAGGGATGCCATCCAGAGGGATCTAGACAGGTTGGAGAGGTGGGCCTGTGTGAACCTCATGAAGTTCAACACCAAATGCAAGGTCCTGCACCTGGGTCATGACAATCCCAAGCTGGGTGGAGAATGGACTGAGAGCAGCCCTGGGGAAAAGCTCTTGGGGGTGTTGGTTGGCAAAAAAGCTTAAGATGACTCAATATTGCACTTTGGGCTGCATCAAAAAGAATTGTGCCCAGCAGGTCAGGAGGGGTATTCTGCCCCTCTTCTCTGCTCTTGTGACACCCTGGAGTCCTGCATCCACCTCCTGGGCCCCTAACACAAGAAAGACATGGACTTGTTCCCAGAGGAGGGACACTAAGTCGATCACAGGACAGGAGCCCCTCTCATGACAGGATGAGAGAGTTGGGGCTGTTCATCCTGGAGAAGAGAAGGCCCTGGGGAGACCTTATAGAACTTTCCTGTACCTGAAGGTAGGCCTACAAGAAGGCTGGAGAGGGACTTTTCACAATGTAGTGATAGAACAAGGAGGAATGGCCTTAAGCTGAAGAAGGGCAGATTTAGATTAGATATTAGGAAGAAATTCTTTATTGTGAGGGTGGTGAGGCACTGGAACAGGTTGCCCAGAGTTTGTGGAGGCCCCATCCCTGGAGATGCTCAAGACCAGGCTGGATGGGGCTCTGAGCACTGTGATGTAGTGGAAGGTTCCCTGCCCATGCCAGGGGGTTTGGATCTTTAAGGTCCATTCCAACCCAAAACATTCAAAGATTATATAATATTCAATATGAGGAAAGGTCAGCAACCCATTGAAGTAGAACACATGTAAGTTCAAGCAAAGTAACAATTACAACTAAAGGTAGTCCATTAAATGTACATTTTGCTGTGGCTATGTGACTAAAGAAGATTCCTTCAAGGTTACAGCTTAGAAATACTTTTTTAGATCACTGACCGAGAAGAGCTTTACAATGTCTCTAAAGTAGCTGTTGCAATCTGTTACAGTACATAACTTAGGGAAACTTTAGTTCACAAATCAATGTTCCAATGAAGTCAAACAACTCCTTTCCTAGTTGTCATAGTTTATTGTATCAAGGCCCTACTTAATGTAGTTTTAGTTGCTGCGTCATTGATCCAATTGATTGGAATGGCTTCTCTTGAGCTCTTAATTTACACAGAATCTTTGTGGAGGAGAGGTATTCAGCCTGGGCACTGGAATATAGAGTAAAGAGTAATTCTAGTTAGTCAGGAAAGTGATTTATTCAGTGTTTTTTACATCTGATTTCAATGACTCTGAGATCACATTTGTGGGTTAAAACCAGTTGCAGCTTCACTGTAGGTAGAAGCACTATTGGTTGTTGTACTAATATAAATAAAGTCAGGAGTAAATATTGAGTCTTCTGTGCAAAAAGGATTTTATTAACTGTGACTTTCCCTACACAGGGATACATCAGATACAGACCCTCATTGTTCTGTTCTGCTCTGATGGACCAGAGCAGCTGCAAAAGAAGCTTATCCAATTCCCTAAAGCAGGGAGGTAACTTCCAGTGTTGTTGGCTTCAACTTGCCTTGTCAAGTGCCTTCTGTCAGAAATGAGACGGGCTAGGGGGTGGAAAAGTGACCTGTGGCTGTTTGGCCCTTGTATCTCTCAGGTTTATCTTGGATGTGGGTTGTGGCTGGAGTGGCAGGAGGATGCAGTAAGCCATTTATAACAAACTTGTTCTTCCTGTGTTATTTTAGACATTCTAACCGTGAATTAGACAGTGAAATCAAAATCCTTAGGGCCTTTGGGGTGCTCTGGATTTCATTGACTTACTGTTGTCATCACTTCAGAAGCAGGTGAAAGCTCTAGGAAAGATCCCACAAATGGTTTTATTTCCATCAGATGAAGAAAAATCCTAGATGCAAATAGGTACAAATAGTGTCTTATATTACTCCTAAAAGGAGCAATTATTTGAACAGTCTGGCTGTGTGGAAGTGGGTATGAGCTGTAGATACTCTAAGAATTTTGTGATATGACTCATCTCACCTATTTTAAGCAATCTGCAAGTTCAGCATCCATTTTTTTTCTCATCTAGATGCCCTACATGCCTTGGGATGTAGGTAGCTATGGCTGGTGACCAGACACTCTCTGGAAATGTCTGTTTTCTCTGCACTTATGACAGAGGGAGAGTAGATATCTGTTTTTTATCCTTCATTCAAAAGTGAATGATAGATTTTCATAATTCAAACTAAAGAGATGATTCTACAAGCAGACAGAATCATATTGCATTTAATTGCATTATTTTGCATATTATTGCAAAATAATTTCCTTCTCATTCTCTGGTGAAAGACAATGGGTACAGGCAGAAGAAATATGTTTTAGCCCAAGGCTATAAAAAACTTCATGCAAATTTCAGATAACTTTCAAAAATATGTAAGGCAGAATATTAGAAAACCCAAAATTCCTCACAGCTTTGTTGACTAGATAATGAAAAAAAAATACTTCGTTTTAGATTTTGAGTTTAGTACTTTGGCTAAATTCCCTGCAACAATTTGTGGGCCCAGGCCTAACTTAGGCAGAATTCAAAGATCACTTAGACTTAGTTCTTGGTCTGTAAGACTTCTTAATAACTTAAAAATCTTCTCGATAGCAGCAGAAGTTTATAAAAGCAAAACCTGTAACAAAAGCTATATCCTCTAGGGATGGCCCAGTGCTTACAGGGTAAATTTGTTGCAGGTAGCAAACAAACATGAAGTTAAATCAACTGCATGTGTTAATTACTTGGCTAGCTCTGTGAATGTCCTGAGAACAGTGAAAGGAAACTGGGAAAGAGATAACATATTTTCCTTTCATATAATTAATAAACCAAGAGGAAAAATAGAAACATATGATGAATATTTTCTGCATAGACACTTCATGAAATCTTTCTAGTGCTTACAGAAGTATTGAGGGGGTGACACAGGACACACAGCATCCACTGAGGCCCCTACTTCTCATGGTGTGCCAAGGACAAGGGTAAGAGCATTACAGAACAATTTGAACAATGGGCTCTTCCCTGAAATACATCAGCCATTACTCACTGGCAGTCAGAAGCTTCTACTTTGTGCTCTAGAATGTTCCCTATTTTGGTTCTCATACCTTTGTGATACCAAGCTACCAGGAACAAGAGGATTTAAAAAATACGGTTCTGAAATCCCTCAAGATGTACTACTTCAGGGCATACTTTTCCTGGGGAGGAAAAAAGAAGTAGAGAAAATCTTGGGAGGTTGATTTGGCTGCCTTTCTGAAGGCAAGTCAGCTGCCAGACTTTCATTGTTACTCAACTGATATTTCAGTGAGGATTATATTTATTGTGAATATGTGAAGCAGATGAAAGCAATGACTCTTGAACTAGATTGGGTCAGAACAGAAAAAGAAGGTCTTTTCATTCACATAACTCTGAAACACAAAGCTGTTGTTAGCAGCCTTTTTTTGATTATGCAATTTTTAAATTATCTTTTTCTTCATTAAAGAAATCCAAGGGACAATAGAGCCAGGAAGACAACGGACACAATGAACACATATGCAGAAGAATGTTATAAGAAAGAAAAACCACACAATATCGGAAAGACATTTGTGGAACATTTTCCTTCACAGGTTTTGGAGGGCCAGCAAAGCAAAACATTGAAGATTTACACTAGTGAAGGCCAGAGTTTCCTTACTCCCTTAGTCCTGGTCAACTTGATGCTCAACTTGACATTCATGTTTATTCTATGGTTTTGTCTGAACAATAAAACCATAGAAGATAGAGTCTAAGCTTTTCATGGCAGAGGCTGATTTTGCTTTATATAGGAACTCCCAAATTAGATATTATTGCAACAGCAATAGTAGCTTTGACATAGCATGTGCCAATTTACTTTCCCAAAATCATGGCATGTTTAGAAGTTCTATACAAGTTCAAAATAAATTCTAGCAGATGTTTTAATTCATTTCAGATTTGAACCCTTTAGGGTTTACTATAATCATATTTTCTAGCTTTATGTGATAATTTCAAGACCAATAAATTGAGTTTCTTTCACTTTATTTTATGACTGACAACTATGATTCTTACTGCATTTACAAGACTCCAGGATCTACGCTCTTCAGCAAAATGCCAACATATCATCATGAAACAGCAAACACTGGTAATTATGTGTTGGGAAAGCAGAAGATGACAACTCCTCACCTTCAAATGACTATATATAAATGTACATTGCAAAGAGGAAGTGTTAACTGCTTCTAAATACCAAGATGAGTTCAATGCTGTGATTTTGTGTCAGCCTTAAAGGAAAGATCCACTCACTATATAACATTTAATCAAGTACAAATGGTTTTGTACTATTCTTTCTTCCTCGTTCTCTGTCTCTTTCCTTTATGCCTTGGGGATACTTCCCTCCTCTGCAAGAATATTAAAGTAAATATATATTCTCAGATTTCAGAGAGCAGTAATTACAGAATAGAGAGATCAAATTTCCACAGCTTGTAATTTTCATTACTTCATCCCTTGCTCAGTGATGTGAGTAGACAAGCTCCAAGAAACAGCTGAAGCCTGGTGTGGAGGACTGATTTTACCATGAGAGGAGGAGGGGGGATTAAGTGGGGTGTAAAGGGCTTGAGAACAGATTCAAATGCACAGAAGAGGTGGGGAGAGGCAGAAGGAATGATACTGCAGAGAGGGGTAATTTTTGACATAAACCCACAGAATTAATTTATCTTTTGATCACCAGGCCCTTGAGAACCTCAGTTAAAGTGGTTGTAGGAGAGAAAATTGGTGGTGAAACAGCCCCCTCCCTTAGCCCATTTGAGGTGGTGTAGGTTGTCCTGTTCTCCTGTTCCCAAAAGTGACAGTGTTATTTCTCAGACAGAAGGCTCAGAACTGGAATCAGCAGAATTTTAGATACATGCATTTGAAAATGAACAGAAATAAAAAGACAATAGTCATCCGTCTGTATGCTCCTGAAATCCCAGAGCCCTCACTCTTCCTTTTGAATTCAGCAGGGTTATTTCCATGTGGTCATCTCCAAGGCTCAGATGGGATTAGATGGTGAGGAGATGTTTAAACCCTTGGTTTCTTCATTCCCATTGACAGTCTGTGAAGAGGAGTGATCCCATTAGATCTCTGCTTGCTTCAAGGTGTTCCCTACTTCCTCTCTGAAAGTGGGAGGACAATACACACAGGAGAATTACTGTAGGAGGATGAGCCTAATTATGAACATAGTCCTCTGTGGCCTCAATCTTCCCCACCCATTTGGCAGTCCAAAATAACAATGCACCACACTGCATTTAAACCCCAGAGACACTGAAGAGAAAAGCAACAGTTTTGAGGGTTCTCATAAAAATACGTGCCAAATATAATTCAACTTAGCTGAAAACTCTCCATATGAATTTATATTGGGTTTTGAACTGCCTGGGAGTCCTCAATTCTAGACCTCAAAGTCTCTCATCACAGACACTGACAAGCAGAGGAAAATGTAGAACAAAAAACCCATCTAAAAGACTTCTCAACTGCAGCTTGAGAAGTCTTTCAGTGCAGAGAAGCCCAGTGTTTGGACAAGAGAGTCCTTCAGAAGCATCAGTCAAGGTGCCCTCCTGAAGGAGGGTTTGAAAAACGAGGTGTAATTTGCTGCAGTCCCATGTAGGGCTACAAGACACTCATCTGGAATTTGTAATGAGCAGAGCTCACCTCCAGCAAATTCCACTCCATTAAACACAGTGGGCCCCACAGCACCACTGATGGCCTCAAATGTCCTTGTTCCGTCTTCTCTCTTACTCCCCATAATGGAGGCTTCCTTCCCTTCATGTTGAGTTGGGTTTGTTAGCTGGTGTGTCATCTGGTCTGGCTGAGGCAGTTTTCATCCCTGATCTACATTCATACATGACAAGCAGGATGGAATTTGCCAGCATATCAGCTGGAGTTTGCAATTATAATTTGTCACTCTCTCCAGGTCCAGTCTTGCTGTTAAAAACTATTCAGAGTTCACACATAGAGAAAAAAACCACAACCTTTTTCTATATTCCTTAGCCATAGAAAATCCCTGACCTCAGCTGCCCACACTGTCTTCTGTTTAAGATCTTGGCCCATCAGTAATGAGTGTTCATGTGTGTATTTACAGTCACAGGTAAGGCTGACATCCATTGTGTCATGCAGGACTGTCAGGTCTCATGAGGTGCACACAAAGATCCATTTGACTGGTGCCTTACATTGCTGGGAAGGTGGGAGGTATCACCTTAATTCATGTGTAAGACATGCTCTCTCTGACAGAAAGCTGGATCATAACTTGTAGACAGCTTAAGGTACTGAGCTGCTGCTGGACATCTGACACTTTAAAGATCCTTGTACGTAGGAGCCCTGCAGTAGAACACCATCCTGTACCTCACTGTAAGCTCCCACATGAGCACATGTAGCAGACACCGTGTGTCTCGGGACGTAGTTTAGCTCCTGCCCTGATATATCTTATCACCTCTTCAATCAAGCTGGTGTCTCTAGCAGTCACCTGGTGACTTGGATACAGGAAGAAACCTATTTGGAATTTAAACAGATTGACAGAACTAAGGGTCAAACTGACTTGAAAGCTGCAAGGGCTGGATTGGGCAGTGGAAGGCAGGATGGGGCAGGGATACCTGAGCTGGTATCCCCAGCTCCAGTGCTGGGGTGTGTGTCACACCATGGTGTCAGGTTCTAGTAGGCTTCTCCTGCATTGTGACTTCCACTCCATAAGAAAGATGGGGACAAACTTTTCAGCAGGGCCTGTTGCGACAGGACAAGGGACAATGGTTTTAAACTGAAGGAGGGATGTTTTAGGTTAGTTATAAAGAAGTTTTACACAATGAGGATAGTAAAACACAGGCACAGGTTGCCAAAGACGTGGTAGGTGCCCCATACCTGGAAATATTCAAGGTCAGGTTGGACAAAGCTCTGAGCAGCCTGATCTGTGAGAGATGTCCCTCTGCACATAGCAGGAGGGGTGGACTACATGATCTAAAATGTTCCCTTCCAACGAAAGCCATTCTACGATTCAGTTTGAGAGACATAAATAGGGGGAGTGGTTGTGAATGAATGTTCTAGGCTGTGATTTTTCCAGTATTTTATTTAAATGCATCAACTTGCCTTGAGTGTCAACTGCATAGCTGCTAAACTCTAACTGTTTTGGGAGGATCACTAGCTTTGAAAAGGAGAGATAAATTGGGTACCGCAGTGGCATCACTTAAAGAGCTTTTAAAATTCTTACAAATCTTTACAAACCAAGTCTTTGCCTATCCTTTCCAAAGAGAGGGGGAGGAGGATAAAGAGACAGAAAAGGGACCTAAGCAAGGAATTCCTGCTCCCCTTTCCCTTCTTGAAGCCCTTGGCTGGAGGGAAGCTGGGCAGGAGGGTTAAAGGGGGCACCAAGGCGCCCGGGAGCTGCAGGGCACCGCCTCTGCACGCCGCCAGCCCGGGATGCTGTGGGGGGCAGCGGAGGACAGCGGGGACAGCCCCCGCAGCCTCCATCGGCTGAGGGGCCCCTTTGCCTGCCCNGCGGGGCTGCGGCGGGCCGGGGGAGGCCGCTGGATGGCAGCATGGCCCCGCCGGGGACCGCCGGCCCCGCCCGGGCCCGCCCGCAGCGCCCTCACAGCGGGCCGCGGGAGCAGGGCAGCGAGCGGGCAAGGCGTAACTCAGTGTTNTAAGGGCTCAGTGGTAAGTACCATGGTACAACAGAGCCAGCGTTTAGCAGATCTTTGGTCACTGCACCCCCAAAGCATCCCAAGAGTCTCCTGTGGCCGCTCCCCCATAACTCGCAGCCCCTGACCAGGCTCTGGGTGCGAGGGATCCTGACACCCCCACCCTTCAGGCACGAGAAAATAGGCATTTTCTTCCAAACCGTGCTGTGAGGACTTTTCTAACATAAACAACTCTATGATTCTATGGAGCAGAGAGCCAGGGCTGCTAAAGAAACATGTCCTGCTTGTAGAAACCCAGCAGACCCAAGTCTGCTTCTTATGCTTGGGGCAAGAGAGAAAAAAGAGGACAGACAGGCCTTTCGTTAACCTTTCCCCTTCCCCTGCCTTCCTAGGCAGCCTGGGGCTGTCCAGATCTCAGAGCAGCTTTGAGAAGAGATTAGCCAGAACACTCTGGGCTGCAGTTGCAGCTTCCTCCACCTCCAGCCTTCCTCTAGGCTTTCCCAGCCAAAGTGGGGCAAAACTATCCAACATCAGCTCTGTTCTGGGTCACTTTGTTCCCTGCAACAGGAGCACTGTGCTAGGCTGGACCTGCACTGGGACATGTTTGCTGCACTTCATCCCCTTCTTCTGTCACTGACACGCTTTGCTCACCAGTGACCACAACTCAACCTATCATCCCAGACCAAACAGCAAACCTGTTTTGCCTCAGGGAGAGACCAGCAGCCAGCAGAGCTTGGATATATTTTGTCCTGACCCTGCCCTTTAGATTGGCATTGAGAGGGCCAGCTTGTTCTTCCTCATCCATGCCCTTGCCACACCATCTTCTTGAGCTGTTTCTGTCCCCTCGGGAAGGTCACCTTATGTTGCCAAAGCTGCATAAAGGGGCTTTAGTGCAGTTTGAAAGTCAATCCAAATTATCCTGTAATTACCACTTGTGCTTATAACAACATGAAGGAATGAACTCCTTTGCCCCTGGGCAGTAGTCCAGCCTACCCTTGCTTCCTCATTTGCTCCCACCCTCCAGTCTATCAGAAGTGGCTGCCAAAAGCAGGATCACACAGGAGCCATCCTGAATTTCCCCCTTGTACTCTGAGAGCTGGGGGAATGTGTCTTGCAGCAGCTGCTTATATCCATGGGCATTAAACTTAATTAACTGCAGTCTCAGAGGGCAGAAGCTGGAGCAATGGATCACCCTGTTCCCTGCTGTGTTGATACCTCCCCATGGTCAAATCATCTGATTTATATGGTTCCCTTTTCGCTTCTTGCACAGACAGATGACCCATGACAGTGCTGAATGAGGAAATGACCACATGAATTCCTGTGTCTTGCATCGTTCAGGTCAGATCTGATAGCCAGAGCCACCCTTCTGGCCTTAAATTTGCAGAGGCTTCATTAAAAGAGTTCTGAGGCCCTTGCACACCTTAGCATTGGTCACTTGGCTTGTGCCTACTGCCAGGAGAGATGGAGTTGACAAAATTGACCACATATTGACCTGAATAAAATGGGATTAGTAGCAGCACAGATGAAAAGGCTGTCATAGCCATCATCTCCAGCAACTGAATGCAGACCTCATTTTAGAGGCAGAAGGCAGTGCTATCTGCTGTCAAATCACAGGGAAAGATTCACTGAAGAGTGAATGACTGACCTGAGTGGGGAAAAAAGAAATAAATCCCTGCAGCACATGCACTCAAGGACCAGGGCTGCGTTGTTGAGAGCAGACTGGGTAGTCCACAAACACCAACCAGGTCCTGAAGCAGGAGGGAGGCAGTGGAATAGAGGGGCTGTGCTGTAAATGCAGGAGGCACAAGAAGAGGTGCCAGGAATGAGCAGTATCTGGAGGAGGAGGATTTGGCTGTGTGAATCTCACTTTTGGCACATGAGTCTTGGCAGGTCGTGTGGGGGAGCTGAATGCTGCCTGTGTATGACATATCTGAGGACAGTGCTTGGCTCTAGTAAAAGTCTTCCAGGGTGGGGCTCAAACACTTTTCTCCTGTAAAAATGCAAAAGCACTCAAAATTGCTGTATCTAGATGCTCTGCAGTATCTTTTGCCTCAAAATGCCAGGAATACCCTCAAGGGATAATGAAAACTGAAAGGAGAATATTGCAGCTTTTTAAAAAGTACAGTTTAGAGTGGCAGCTAAAATCTTCTACACACAGCCAGCAGTGTAAGGTGCCTGTGTGCTTGTTCTATAAAGCAGCTATAAGATCACGGAAGAGTGAACAAACAAACAGAGGGAGCATGTTAGACTCCAGGACTGCAAGCTCCAACAGGTTCCCAGCCCAGTGAGACAGCTTGCTGAACAAGGGATATTCAAAGTTTCAACCTTCTCAGTACCCTTGTTGTAGTTGTTTCAAATGAAAGGCTTGCAGAGATTTTTAAGCTGTGAGACATTTACTATTTGGGGAGGATCCTCTCCCTCTTCCCTGCCCCACATGGCTGTATAAAGTGACAGGCTCAGCATTAGGAGGGCCCTTTCTATTCCATGGCTCTGCTCCACTCATGCCAACTGAGTTGGTTGCATTAAAAATAGCTCTCCATGAAAGCTATAATAGGTTACATTTGACATCTGGATCCCCAGGCTTCCTTGCCATCAAAATTTCTAAAGTTTTGCTTAAAAGAGCCTGATAAAGTCTCCCATCTTTGGCATTGTGTTCTTAGGGGATAAATAACTGGAAATCAGAGCTGACAGTTGTCTCAAGCCTGTACTACAATAGCAGGGAAATTAAGAAACATTTAAAAACAGAGTCTGAGCAGGGGGGAAATGGCTCTGGGTGTTTCTGTATGGCTGCTAATATCAACAATCAGTTACTGACTTGAACTCTTATGATGTACTGTTTCAATTGGAGCACATTAGAGACATAGCTTATGGTGACTTTGTCACCCTCCTTCTGTAATTCCCTGTTATACTCACCAATGCCCAAATTCAGCATCCCACAGGAGTGAGTCTTACAGGAATGTGTGGCCACTCCTTCATTCTGGGCACGGTTCAGATTTCTAAGTGAGATTCTTTACTCATTTAAGTGAGGATTAACTAATTTCTGAAACCTTTAAATTTTGTTTATGACTTCTCATTGCTTATCTCTTGAAAGAAAAGCGCATATGTACAAAGGTGGATTTTAGGTGACTTCCTAGGTGAAAATTGAGTCACATGCAGAGTTTTAGATGCTGCCAGGTAGATAAGGGTGAGCAGAGGGTGTGTACTGCAACCTGTGAATTGGATCCTAGGTGGAATCCAGGCATGTGCATCCTTAGGTGGTTGTGAGGCAGGGCTATTTGCCATTCCAGGGATTAAATGCTTGAGCATTACAGAATGCAGTGACAAAGATGCTATATCCTCTTCAGTTATTTTTCTTTTCTATGATTCTCTATTCTTTATGATAGTTTGCAAGATAAAGATTTTCTGATGTTTCTAGTGGCATCAACTGAGCAAGGGGATAAATGGCAATTTAGAATGGAAACCTGGCAAAAATCCAGTGCTAGGTTTTTTTTTTCATTGTTGTTGTTGTTTTTTCTTTTTGTCCTATTTGGAAGAGAAACAAAAAGCAAATTAGTGGCGTCAAAAATAACTGCATCCTCTTGGAACCTCAGCTCAACATACTGAGTCAAATTCCCCCAGGTATAATACATTCTAGTACGTCCTGATTTGCTTATCAAAACAAAGAATGAGTATGCACACGCCAGGGGTGGGGTGCTGAGTGGTGAAGGTATCCTGCTGTAGAATGGAAATTCTGAGTGTGAGTCTTGCAGCCAAAGGCCACTCTCTTCTTCTCTCCAGCTGTTCCTGCTCTTGCAGGGTAGAAAAGTTCAAACAAGCCAGATGCTGTGCTAGTCACATTGTTCCCCTGACTCCTCCTGGTGTACATTAATGTTTCTAGCCTGCACTGGATATAGGCTTGAGACCTTTGTTGTGGAGCCTGACCTAACATGAATAAACAGCCCTGAACTGTCCAGAGCTGTCATCTCCTTCTTTCCTATAGTGTGAAACCAGTCCTGCTTGTGCCTGGCACACAATGATCTTGAGCCTTTGCCCTTCCCTGACACAGACTTGCTCTATACTCACATACCTCGTTTTTTAAAATTTCCTCTGCTTCTGTGCCTGGTCCTGGCAAAACACAGAGCAAACACAGAGCTGTGAACAGCCTTTTGGGCAGAAGCCATGGGGAGAGAAACCTGTGCTTCCTAATCTCTGCTGGATTTCTGCATGTGTGGCACTTAGACAGGCCAATCAATTCACTATAATGCGTGGGACAAGACTGTTCCAACTCACCCTTTTCCATGTAATAGAATTTTACAGAATGAAATGCTGTTCCTCTCTGTAATGGTTCCTGGAACACTGCTGTTTACCATATACTACAAACCTCTCTGATATTTTTTTCTGATCACAGATAATCTGTAGAGTTGTTGTTATAACATTCTCACTTTCTACTTCACCACTGACCCAGGCTGGTAATTACAACAGCACTGAGTCTCTCTTGGGTTTGGCAATAGGTGTCATGTGCTTGAGTGATGAGTAGCCCCAGCTGTTGTGTTTCATTTTATTTATTTAACCTGAATTCATGTGAATTCAGTAACATCTAATCTACTGAGCACTGAATGAATCATGCAGAACAGTTTGTAAAATCCTGGATATAACTTCAGAGTACACAAGCCGTTTTCCTGGAAGAAGTTGTGTAGAATTTCATTAGCTGCATGAGTCTGGTAGGAAGCTCTTCATGTGTGATGCATTGTTTCTCTGGGATTTTTAATGTGTTGTGAAAGTCTGCTAATGCAACACTCATCCTTTAGTTTGACATTACAGAAAAAAAAAGGAAGTTGTTTTTATCCTGAGTGGTTTGATTTGGAAAATGTTATCAACTTATTACTCTTGCATAGCATCTTCAGATGATTTTCTGTTGCTAAACAATTCTGTAAATACACTCTTACATCAGGCCTTATGTATTTAGCCTTTGCAGGATGAGTTACAGATGCCCTGAGAGGATCCTTTAGAGGAGAAAGGTGGTTCATGGAAAAATATCCTCCACAACATGAGTTTGCCGTAACAGAGGTGACAGAGAATGCAGGAATAGAAAACTAACCAGGATAATAAAAACCTTTCTATGGCTCAGGAAGGACATGATGTATTGGACAGTGGTCCATTTCCTGAACTGTCCTGCAGATGTTAAGCAGTGACCACCCACACAAAAAGTAATTTGTTAGTTTCTCCTGATGATTCAGGTTTCAGGGCTGTTCTTTCTTTTAATTTTTGTATAGCTCTAATTTTTAATTAATTTATTTATTTTTGTGTAAAATTACTCCTCAGAGATACCTCTTCTTCATTAAATTATGAGAAGATGACTGTATGTCAATGTCTGCTTGTCAAGCCTTTGCTTGGAAAGCCTCTCTTGATTCCAACACTTCCTGATGGTCAGAGCCCAAGAAGCCAAGATGCTTTTTTCATCTCCACCAAGGTTACATCCACCAAATCTGCAGAAAACCATAAGCTGCCTTTCAAGTGGGAGCACTGACACAAATATCCTTTCCCCTTTTCTCCCTCCTAGAGACTTGCAACAAGTCCAACCTGCCTGTTAGCAAAGCAGGATTTTTAAGAACCAGTGTAGTGTGACAATGTTTGCCTTGGGTCATGGAGCTGATCTCTTTTTTGAATAGCTTCAGATGCTTGACCCTATAGAAACCTAGGCTGAAATTGTATCCTGGACTATGTTGTTATTTTTGGGAAGCATTGTCCTTGGAATATTTCTCCCAGTGAGAACCAGCAGCTGTTTTATAATCTATCCTTACAACTTGCACCAAGTAGCTCAATGAATGGCAAGTGCCAAATGCATGTATTTTTACTAATATTTTCCAAGAGAAACTGCTGAAAGACAGCAGTATATTTCACAAGGCAGGTACTCTGTCAGGTAACTGGATAAGCCACAAGGCAGAGACTGGGGGAGCAAAGTTCCTCCCACAGAAAGACCAGATCAGGTTTGTGACCACCTGAGAAACCCAAACATACATGAGTCTGCGTGACCTGACGAGACACTTGGTGCTAAGGGAGCTGGCTGATGTAGTTGCCAAGACAGTCTCCATGATATATGAAGTCAAGTGTAGTCTCTGGTGACTGGAAAAAGGGAAGCATTGTACCTCACAAGGTACAGGACCAAGTGCAAGTCCTGCCCGTGGGTTGAGTTAATCACTGTTGTCAGTACAGGCTGGGGTGAAGGATTGAGTGCAGCCCTGTGAAGGACTTGGGATGGTGGTGGAAGAAAAGTTGGACATGAGCCAGCAGTGTGTGCTCGTGGCCCAGAAAGCCAACATGCCCTGGGCTGCACCAACAGAAGTATGAACAGCAGATCAGGGGAGGTGATTCTCCCCCTGTACTCTGCTCTGGTGAGACCCACCTGGAGCACTGAATCCAGCTCTTGAGTCCTTAGTACAAGAAAGAAACAGAGGGAGTCTAGAGAACCAAAAAAATGATGAGAGGACTGAACATCTGTCCTGTGTGAAAAGGCTAAGAGAGTAGGGGTTGTTCAGCTTGGAAAAGAGAGGACTTCAAGAAGACCTAATTGTGGCATCTCAATATTTAAAGGCAGCTCGTAAGAAAGACGGGGATGGACGTTTTAGCAGGGCCTATTGAGATAGCAGGAGATAATGGCTTTAAACTGCAAAATTATTGATTTAGATTAGATATGAGAAAGAAATTTTTTACTCTGAGGGTGACAGACTGGCACAGGTTGCCTAAAGAGAAGGTAGGTGCCCCACCTCCAAGGTCAGGTTGAATGAGGCTCTGAACCCCATCTCTGGAGAGGTTCAAGGCCAGGTTGGATGAGGCCCTGAGCAACCTAGTCTAGTGGAAGGTGTCCCTGGCCTGGTAGGGTGGTTGGGCTAGGTGAGTTTTAAAGGTCCCTTCCAACCGAGACCAGTCTGTGATCTTGAGGGACTGGTAGTAGTCTCTTTGAGGCTATGGGCCAGTTTCTCATTTGGTGACACAACACTGTGTACATGCTTCAACATGGGCAGATTTTGTCATTAAAAAAAAAACTCTCATTTTTAGAAGTGCCAGGGAAGAAATCAATTCCTAGCTAAGTAACAAGGAGTGTTCTTTCAATAATGATACTTTTTAAATAGCCGAGAAACATAGACAGACTAGTCAGGGACAAAGCTTGTCTGCAAGGTACCAGACTGGAAAGTTGACACATTAGTGTTAGTTCTTATGGCAGCTTTCAAACAGTTTCTGTCATGAATGTTTAATTTAGTTTTTTCTTTGATTACATCCTTGCATGGATAGACAAGAAAAAAATGTCAGGCTTGCAACATATTTTGGCATGTTAATTTCCATGGGCTGAAACATCTTGCGGGACACTCTCTGGAGCAAGTTTCTTCACTAACTAACTAAGATGATGGACTTTTAAATAATTAATGAATTCATGATCATATTTTTTCTGAGGCAGGCTTTTGATATTTTGTTGGGATGTCTAATAGTTTCTTTTTTCCTTCCAAATACTCCAAATTTAGAAACAAATAAATGTACAACTTTTAAATGCTATTTCCGAACTGCACATATTATTTCCTTACTTATCAGAGACCCTTTGTCCTTGTTGGCGAGGAAACAAAAGGCACAAAAATGTAAGTGGCTACTCAGGAATGGGAATTCAATTATGGTATAATACAGGACATCTGTCATGCTTTAAGTTGAACACCTCTCTCAGTATCAAACTCCTTTAGAAAATGTACTCAATTTTTGATGTACAGCACCTCTTCTAAAAGACCTTTTCAAGTCCTTCTGTCCAAGGAAAGATCTGAGACCGTATTATTTATATTTTCCTAGTGCCCATCTGTAACTTAGGCTGCTTATCCAGGTTTCACTCTGCCACACAGGGGTGGTAGCTGTGACACAGAGAGCAGCTTGTTCTGTAGCAGTGAATGACTTGTCCCATTTGGTGCTTTTTGGTCCAGTCAGACACAACGACAGACTGACAATTCAGAAAAACACCTGCAATAGAAAAACAACTTTTCTGCTCACCTCCCACTATTCTTTCACTGTGGAGCACTGCAAACCTCTCCTGTATTTTGGTCTCTCAAAAGCAAACAGCCCATCTCACACTTTTCAGTACCTATCTGCTATGCAGTATAGACCAGCTGGACTGTGTTGCTTCTATTCAGGTGATCCTCAGACATTCCCACCTCATTACACAGAAACAAAATCCCCATTGCTCCAAAAACTATCACTCTAGGTGGTGAGAGGCCTTGGGGAGCAATAGAAATAATGACAGTCAGAAATGGAAGCACTTTGAATGTATACATCCATCTTTCAGCTAAACTCATATCACCTTTTTTTTTTTTTGCAAGTTTTATGTGCTTTTTAATCCAAATTTAAACACAGATGACCAAGGAGATTGCATAGTTTATTTGTTTCATTCTCTCTAAACACTTGTAGTTAATAGAATGACATTATGAATGAAATACAAGAGTTTTGACCCTGTAGATTTCATCTGTTTCTTCCTGGTATTCTGGGGATGTCTTCCGTGTGTTATAATTCGTCTGCTCAATGCTAGTTCCTCTTCCATTTTCTACTCAAAGTACCAAACTCACTTTCAAAGCACTTAGTGACAAGGACAGGTCATGAGGATGGCTGTGTTCCATAGAGATAACTCAAGCTATGGAGGCCTAATTCAGTGTGCCTAGAACTGGAAACCTTTTGTGGGAAGGAGCTGGGGCTAGAACTACATCCTGCAACATGGTAAACAAGTGCAGAGCCTGGACCTTCTTATGAGCACTCCTTGGAAGAATTCTGTTCAACTCAAATTTTGGACATAGGAAAAAGAAAGGCGTGATTTAGTATTTCCTCATTAAATATTTTTTTGCTTAAGAGAGGAGTACAAAGAGGGGAAAAAAAATCTCATTTACTACACCAGAGACCTGATTATACATCATTTCAGTGAGTACAACAGTACAACAGTGACCACTACAGAAATCAATGTGTAATGACCACTCTAGAAAAGCAGGCTAGCCTTACATATGAGCTTTTCTGTGGTTTGACCCAACTCATTTTGGTTCACAAGTGAGCCACACTAAATGTATATATGGCCAGCTCCCATTGCTCAACTAATGAATGGTAAACTTTAATCAATAATTCAAAGAATCCCTTGTTTTCATGCATTATTATTTTCCCTTTTCCCAATACATTGACATAGCCAGGGTCCTCTCAAGAAAAGCCAGGCATGGGAAAGAGAGAGATTGAATTATCTTCTCAGCTGAGCGTTTTTTCTTGGGCAAAGTAGAGGTCTATATTTAAGGTAGATAATCTCACTGTTTCCACACTACTTGAACAATACTGCACTAAAATCTCTAATGCAAGTAATTTCTCCTAGCAATGCACTCCAGTTGTACATCATACAGCAGATCAGATTTTAGATCTAGCCTGACTGCTGGTTCTCTGGTTACCCAAATAAGCAAATTTTTCTTTTTTACCTTGGTCTATATAAATATTTCCACCGATGTGAAGCAGCATGTTATGGCCAAATTAGATATGTAAAGTTCTTCTGATACAGTCTAGTCCAATCAGAAGACATGGGCTTATTATAGTAATTCCTATGTGAAGTTTATGGGCTGTGTGATCAAAGATGTCACAGTCCATAATGGTCCTTTCTAGCTTTAAAAGTCCATTAATCCCTCTTCTAAATAGTCAAATAGTCCCTCAGTACTTACAGAATGTCTTAATTTCTTGCTGTATGTAACAGACAAGAAATAGATGGAATTTAATACTTCTATCTCAAAATGTAAATTTATATATATATCATATATGATTTACACACAAAAATCACACTCTAGATAAAATAAAGCAAAGTGTAGACATTGATCATTCTTTTTTTCAAGCAATTGCTTATAAATTTAGTAAGCTGTCTGCCTTTTTCTACTTTTCAGTCTGTTCTCATTACAGACATGGCATAAGGCTTTGTAGTAAATTTGGAATTTGCTGAGTGAGAAAATGAAGATTTACACAAAGCTAAATTGAACAAATGGTGAATAATTGATTTAACTGACCTGACAGCTCACACTGTGCTTGTAAATAATACATAACTTTGTACTACACTGATAATTTAGTATTCTGTGCTTCTACATTCTTTTCAGTAAGTTACTGCAAGAAGCAAATGATCTTTGACCACCCTAAAAAGGCAAAAATATGCTTACCAAGCATATTCTGGTACCCCAGTTGTAGATTGCAATAGTCTGATACCATGCTGATAAAGCAGCTTCTTAAAGACTTTCTGGCCTTTGTCTTTTGTCTCTGAAATATTGTTGGAGAAAAAACATCAATATAACTATTTCATACCATTCCTTGAGCCACTAGCTCCCAGAGCCAGATTACCTGTGTAAATTGACCCAGCACTGCCATGGTGAACAGAATCACAGCCACTTGTAAGAGCAACTGCTCACGACTGTGCTTCTTTTCCTTTTCTTTCCACGCTTGTGTTTGAACTCCTAATCAAATGCATAAGCACAGGCTATTGTTAAACTGGTTCCTGAAGTATGCATACAGCCCTAAGCTGACTTATACATCTGATAGCTTCATTGCCTTCTAACTACAATAACCCATGTAATGAGGGTGTGAAAGACAGCCACTAGGAATTGGCAGCCTTCCACACCCACCTTGCAGGAATGCTGCTGCTTACAGAAGAGCACAGAGCAGTGGAGGGTTCTGCCTGTGCTGTACTGGAGTCTATTCTCTTGACACTGAAATGCATCCACTCAGAGAAGGCAAACAGCAGCTCTTTAAGACAGCAGGCAGCATAAGGACTTAAGATAGAGTGATTCTGCATCACATATTAAAATACAAATCACTGTCAGAGCAGCCAGTTGACAGGGTTAGGAGCTGCAGGCTGTCCAAGGATCCAAAAAAAAATTCTCCATAAAGCCAGTGGGAAGCCTATACTTTTACAAGATCTAGCTCTTGGAGAGAGGGCTCATGCATGTTACCATTTTGCTGAACCTTTTCTAGCAACCTTATCCGTGGGAAGTCACTATTAATATGTGGTGTCTGTGAGCTGAAGCACACACATAGCTCAGAAATGCGAAAATCCAATTCCCAGTGCAATTTTAAGCCAAACTGGAGCACTTCTATCACTTTCAAACTGTATCATTTCTGTGTCTTCAAGTTTCTGTGCAGTGTGGCTGAGTGATGATAGCTGCAGAAAATTTCTGGGCTTGATTCCAGCTGCTTTCTTTGAAAGCAGAAGACACCATTTTCTTCTCTGTCAGATGATGTTTATATACGGATCTACCTACTGTCCTTCATGCTCATTCTGCCCTCTGACTTCTCAAATTTATCCAGTTCTAGCACATGAATGAAGTCCCAAAGTAGACTGCATATCTGGGGTGTGCCTCAGCAGGGAGCTGGCACTGGGTGCAGCAGATGAGGTGGCTTTGAGGGCCCCAGGAACAGGGACTGCAGCGCAGTGCCACAGCATCTCTCCTACTTGTCCCCAGGCAAAACGGGATCTGACAAATGAGTCACAGAGCAGAAGAGAAGCCTGGTGTCATATAATCGAGTGAAGACCAATCTGAAGGGCAAATAGAGGGAGTTCATTGCTGGAATTTCATCTTTGAGTTCTCAAGACTCATCCTTTGGTCCGTCTTTGATTTTCTTTTTTTTGTTCCTGACTTATCAGATTTTTTCTTCCCTATTCCAGCCTGGATGAGTTTTTCCTTTAAACACCCAGAGAAATGGAGATGAACATCAGGCCTTACAGAGCTAGTAAATACTTGGACTCAGTGACACCAATGTGATGCTGGCAGGAGATGGAGCAGACAAATTTAGAATGACTAGGTTTATGATAAGCCATATCACTACAAGAGCTGTGACTAAAGGGGGCCAAAGGCCAAGAGACTAGGCCTACAAAGCAATGGATGAGGAAGAGCATAAAGGCTGAGAGAAACTTGCAGAGGGAGAACTGTAGATGTCTGCATTCCCTGTGTGCACCCCATGGACACACAGCTGCAGAGCTCTGCAAACCCTCTGCTGAGCCAGACCTTTCCCCTTGGGCAACAAGTTCTCAGGGGAGGTCCATCAGAAATCAGTATCCTTTTTTACCTTTCTCTTTATCGTGGTCTGAGTCAAATAGATTGGGCAACAGACAAGACAGGGCCAACTGACTCTGCAAGGATGAATTTTTCAAGCTGATTTCTCAGTGAAGATTAGCAAAATATCCTGGGTTTGTTGCAACAACCTTTTATTTTATGTACATACCTGACGTTCTCCACTACACCCCTTCATATAAAGATTCTTGCTCTTCTCACAGTAAAATAACATTGTTTTGTTATCCCATCCCCTTACTTGTGTCTGATTTTGTGCCTGACTTTTAGTATCTTCGCTGCAAAGGTAATTCTCAACATAATAGGTCCCTTCCTCCACTGTAGTGTGACCCACAGCAGTCGATGGCAGACTCCAGTGTGTGTTGCAAGGGTCTAATCCAGAGTTAGATCAACACTGCTTGTTTCTCTAGGTTTAGGTTTTGCTTTTATCTTGTAGGTGTTTACGTTTCCTGATTCCCTGTTTGCAGGCAGGAGAGAATGAACAAAGTGCAAACCCTCTGGACTCTGACCCCAGAGGAATGACTGCTTCCCCTTTATAGAGAGAGAGACTGCAACAGCCCAATATTCCCTTCCTTCCCCAACACTTAAGGATAGTGTGTGCTACTCTTACAAAACAGATGTGTTATCTAAAAGCTTTTGAAGGTTACAAATGAATCCCAGATACATCATCTATCTCAACTAAAAAAAGGAGCTAAAACATAGAGTCCTGAAGAGGGGGGATGTACCACTTTGATGCTGACAAAAGACAGGCACAAGTGTCCAGTATTATTTTAAGATCAGAGAGGAAAGCAGAGAACTTGCAAGGTTTTCTGGTCAACTTAGAACAAGGAAACAAGGTTTTTTAGGACGAAAGTAGTACTTTTACATTTTAAAAAATCTTTCCAACAAAAGAGCAACACACCTGGATGCAGGCAGAAGATAAAGTTTTAGTGTAGACAAGCGCTCCTGCACACATGCATTGGTGACAGCAGTGCCCAAAATGAAAGTCAATTTTTAGGGTAAAAAAATTATGTTCCTTCTCCTAGTTCTAGGCACAGAGATGCTTGAATGTAGCAAAAATCTCCTTATCCTTCAAACTTCCCAGGGACCTTTGGCTCTTATTTCAGTTTATTTGTGTTGAAATAACTTACCTGGTCAGGCTGGGGCACAGCCATGTTGTCCACCATGGAGAATGTTCAGGGCAAAATGATGATGTGGATGAGTTTGCCTACTCCTGGACAAGTATACAATCCCCCAAATATAGATGCTTTTGTTCACCCTTCTTCATTGAATCACATCACTCACATGGAGGTTATTTGTCTTCTTCTCTCCCAAAGCTCTGAGAGATGTGTCATCCAATCTCTTCTGATGTCAGCTACCTCCAGCCTACTTAGTAATTCACGTTTCTTCTCCTTCCTGCTTGTAGGGGAATCCTCTTTTGTGCTCTGGGACCACCTCTGCTTTGTGAGCTGGTCTTGCTATAGGGAAGGGCAGAGATGAAGTACTCTCCTACTCGTGGTTGAAGCCCCTCTAATTTGATCATTCGGTTTCTTTGCACTTAAAATGCTTCCCTTCTTCACAAGGTTTCCCTGGGTTTCCAGATATTTCTACTTAATTACAGGCCTTTTCATTAATGTTTTTTTATTCTGTCTTGACAGAGTGAGATTACTTCTCATAATTCCACTTTTCACTTGTAAAGAGAGGTTTTATTAATTTATATTTTAATTAATGTTTGGTTATTAATACTTTGATATTTACAGTCTCTCCTAGAGGTGTCTGGTGATATGGCAACATATAAAAGGGTTTTAAATGCTTGCCATATATTTTTAGACAACACTGTAAGCCATAAAAGAAGGCCAAGGCATAGTCTGAAGTAGAAAAATATGAGAATATAGAGATGCTGGTATTCAAGGTGTTGGTATACCAAGATGTTCTATATGTCTTCTTGGTTTGATTCTTCTTTGTAATAAAGATTGGAGGTTTTGAAAGAGATATTTTAATACGTGTACATCACCTAGCAGAGTAATGGAATGTAAGAAATGTGTCACCGAAGAAAAATAAAACAAAGCTAGTATCAAAATTTCATAGGTTCTAGCACAACTGAGAAAGTAATTCATTTAAAAACAAAAAATCCAGATGACCTGAAAGGTAGATATGTTTCCACACAAATTAAAATCCTTTTTAAAATGGTAAATTTTTTCAATTAAATATTTTGAGTGCATTTTCCTTGCAACAGGTTTTCTGAAATAGTGTTAAATTTTATATCTTTACTGAGAAAGCCTGAAATGCAATATGGGTTTTTTTTTTCTTGTGTAAATAAGGGTGGTGATTCCTGGGTTTACATGCTAATCCAACCTTCAGGCTGGAAGAAGAACGTAGTTTATGGGACTATCAGTAACATTCTTGCAATGTTGAACATAACATTGTGGAAAAGGGAGATGTGTATGTTACGTACACATAAGTCAGTGAATAAAAAAGTAAAACTAAGTTCATGAGTTAATCGTGGGTAAGTAATCAAGCAAAACAAGACAAGTAGAAGAAATGGCAGCTGCAGAAAAGTTAGCAGAAGAAGTGGTTTTATTGTGAGCAAGCAGGAAGGATGGGACAAATTTAGACAAGCTGCAAAATTCCTGGAGTTCATCCTAAGATCACGACAGAAGTCATTTAGAGTGCGCAGCCAGAATGGAGCAGTGAAGAGTTCTGCATATTTTAAAATTTAAAATAAATAAGGTATTCAAAGACAAATGCACTAGCATTGCAAACCATAATGCAAATTCTGTAGGAAGTATTTCCTCAAGGAGAAATCAGGGGTCATTAAAAGGTTACTTTTAACTAATGCTGCTTGATCGGTTGTTAGTGTTCAACTTCCTCTGAAGTGACAACGCGTTAGGGTGACCGTTGCCCTCTTCCAGCAATTATTGGTGCTCTGGCAATTGCACTCAGTTTTAATCAATTAGAGTCCTGAATGGTGCTTTTCTTGGTTTCAAACAAAAGAGCCAACTGTTGGACCAGAGATGTCCACTTCTTTTTGGCAGCTTCCTGTTTTCTTTCAGAAACGTTTTGAAGACCCTGTCGGGTTCAGGAATGGGCATGATGAATCCCTTCTCCGTTCATATGGCACTAATTATGTGATCTGCATTCCAGCAGAAATCCAGACAGTCAACAACAAGCAAGAGGTCGAGAGCTCCTGGAGCTGGGCAAAGGCCCATCTGGCCGCTGGTTCCAAATCTCCACCAAAGCGTGGGTCTCGGGAAAGGTTTAAGATTCTCCTAGTTGGGAGGCAAGGGGTAATGTTCCTCTTTTTCTCCCCTTTCATACTCTAGTGTCTGTTTTATATCTGTAATGTTTAGATTTTGGCTTAAACTTTTAAGAATGAGGTTGAACAACAAAGAGGCATTAGTTAGCAATATTTATAGCTCTGGATATTCCTGTTATCTGTATGAAAATAAGTCTTATCATAATCCTACTTATTCATCTCTGGCAAGAGTTTCTGGGTTCAGGTACATGTGTCATTAATGATACATAAGCTACCTCAAAGACAGAAAAATTGCTGCCTCAAGAGCTGAAAATCCCCATGGAAGAAATCCACAAGTAGCCTTGGATGGACATGGTAGTGCTTCCCCATTACCCATGTCAAATGGTGAGCCAGGACACTCCTTATCAGAGGTAAACACTGCAACTCTTGTTTCAGTACACAATTTTCACCAACAGGATCAGTTTGAAGTATTTTTATTTTCCTGTCATGTGTTCCTGCCCCACACATCAGCACCATCTTTCCAGCTGGGATAATGCAGCAGCCCATGCAGCTGTGTTGTGCAGTGACTCTGGGAGCTGCTGCAGCTTGCAGAGGACAAAGTTTGAAGAAACTGGATTACTTCCCTGTTCCAGTTCACAGTACAGCCAAGCAAACCATTGTGCCTGGAGCACTAGCTGAGACTAGATGGCTAACTTCTCCTCTGCTGCTGCTTCATGATATGAATTTCCTATTGTTTCCCTCCACTCACCCATCCATGTCCATCTATTGTTGTGTTTGGAGTGGGAGAGAGCCCTTTCTGTTCATGTCTGTAGCAATTTGATGACCATGGGGTTTGGTCCCTGCTTGAAACTCCTTCAATTCTTGCATTAATAGCAGTAGCTAGGAGACTTACTCCAAAGCTTATTGGAAAGCCAGTGGTTTGGAAGGCTGGATGTGACCGTGGGACTGCTATGACTGGCTCAAGTGAGAGTTTTCTTCCTGTCCCATGACAGCCTAAATTCCTCTGCTGAGAAGTGGCTGCTCATTAAACAATAGTGACTCAAACACTGGGACTCTGTCTGTAGCTGAATTCAAACCAAAAACATCTTTTCCAGGAATCTCACAGGTAAAAACATGTTCAAATTTTATGGTCCTGTGGTGTCTCTATGAACTTATGAGCTTGGACTTGAGATTTAGTAAAAATATAGTTGCTGTAGATCACGTTTAATGGATGAGTAGCTCACAAGACAGCTTATACAAGGGTTAAAAGTCAGAGAACAAGAATTTACTTCAACTACTCTCCAGAAATCAAAAAAGCCTGTTCTTTCTCCTGTCCTCCAGCATACCTTTCCCACCAGATGATGCCACTGGAGGACTACACTCCTAAGATGAAGCTTGTTTTTTGGTTTTTTTTCCTTCCCCCTGACTTATTCATTAAAATTAATTTAGTGGTGTCAAGTTTAGTAGCACACAACCCATAGGTTCATAGCATTTCTGTATTTAGCAAGCCAGTGTTTTAAAAAAAGAATATTAAAATCTAAGAGGTTTCAAAACAACCTTTGACTATGTCTGGTCTCTAGGTGTGAACGATTCAGTAGGTAGCTGCCAGAATATTCAACTTTGTGAACTGAATAGTTAAGATGCAGTGATCTGTGTTTCAGGGGAGGGAAGACTTTAATCAGGATATGAGTCATTAAAGAGCTTTATATTGACACTGGGCACCATCAGGAACACACCTGAAGCTGACCTGAACTCTGTGTTTTCGCAAGGTGAGCTGTGAAGTAGTGATCTCTTTCGTTGCTTTACAGCAATGTCATAACTTGTTCCCCCAAAAAAACCTTCTAGGGAAAGCAGGACAAAAGAATGCCTCACTGAAAAGTGATGATAATAATAAACCCCACGGCCTCTAATACCCTGGTTAAAATTTGCAAGAGGAGAGGGGGAATGAAATTTAATGTAGAGGTGAGCAAGATACATCAGTGTTGCTGTGACACCAAGACAGTTCTTGTGTTATCAGTAAAATATGGGAACCTCCTCCCAGAAGAGCATCCAGTCAAACTGCAGAGTGGCCTGTCTGCAATGCTAATTAGTGCTGCATTGTAGGAGCAGATCCAGACAGTGAGACAAGTTGTACCAGGGACTCACTGCTAACACTGTCTGCATTTTGGGGGGTCCTTTAGACTACCTGGAGTGTGTGGACTGAAATACAATACTGAAGCTGCAGGTAAATTTTCCTTAGCCTTTGGTTCAAGATCAGTTTCATATCCCCTCCAAAAGGCAGAAGGCACATTCAAACACAGAAAAGTCACACAATTAAGCATTTTTTGCCTGTGCTAATTTTACAATCAAGATGTCTGTGTCTAGAGTCCCTAAAGAAAAGAAAAGGAAAAATAAATTGATAAAGAATGTACCTTAGTATGATAGAAAAGGGAAGCCTTTCAAGAATTAACTAAGAGCTTTCTCTCTGCTGCATAATAGAAATTATCTCTAGTGGATAGGGAAATCCTCTAATCTTCATACAATATCTGAGCAGGCGTACCTTTTCTCCTCAGATTCTCAGTTTTTATCCCACTGAAATTCCCTGGGTCAGATCCTGAAGCAATCACTGCAAATTAGCAGTGTTCCAAGATTCAGCTCAATGCACTTGTGCATGAAGGTGGTCTTACCTTACATTTTGTGATGCCATGTAACTGCTTTTAATAATTTTAAAACTTTATTTTTATTTATTATTATTTTTTATTTATTTGAGGCCAAATTATTTTATAGTTTTTAATGATATATGTCCAAAATAGAATTACTCCACATTTACAGCCACCCTCCTGGGTCCTGAATTTGTCATGTGTGTGTGTGTGAAGAATGTCTTTCACATGCTTCTTCAAATCTCTTTTTCCTCCCTAGGAAACATACACAGAAACTGTGTGAAAATTTCGGTGGACCTTTTCTGGTTCATGCTGTCATGATGAGTGGAAGCCCCTCTGCCTTGGAGGAGGGCACTACACAAGTGGGAACCTTGGCATGTCTGGGATGAGCAGTGTGAGTGGAGACACCCAGCTCACACATGCCAGCACCTCAGATCCACAGTTTAACAGTTAACCATGAGTTTTAATACTTTTTTTTTCCTGTGGCAATCTAGAGTACTGAAGAGGGAATCAGGAGCTGTGAGGAAAATATCAAACAGCAAATCCATGTGGGAGAGACTGTTTCCCAGTCAGTCACTGAAGCTGTGCATGTTGCTGTCTGCTGCAGAGCTCCGTGTTCAGAGTCAGAGTAAAAAGGTCCCCCTTGCCATGCTGTGAAACCCTTAGAGAGGGTTTTCCTTTACATTTTTGTTGGATTTTGTGGGCTTTGGATCAAGTCTGTGTGCCATACGTAGCTTACCATCTCCTGGGAAAAATAGAGAAAGACAGAGTTAGCTTGACTGAATTGGTTGACAGTCAGCTTTGTGAGACCTGGTCTCTTGAAAATCAGTGAGGAGCTGCTGGCGTGACCCTCTGGTGAACTGCAGTGATGGGGGAAGGAGCAAATATTCCAAGGAAACATGGACCAGGACATGTGCTTACATCTGATCCAACTAACTGCTGTACAAAGGAAAAGTGAATGTAGCCAGTATAGCCAAGCTGGTATTTTGTGACCTTCTGATTGCAGAGTTCAAAATATCTTAATTTCTTTTTTGCTGGAGGGTTCAAAACTGGGGGAGGAGCAGTTAGCAGTGGTGAGGCAGGAGAGAGTAAATTTCCTTTCTAAAAGATATTCTTCCGGTGGAAGCAGTGTATTGTTTCTTGAAATGGACAAAGTTATTTTCTAACTTCCCTGTATCCTGTCACCTGGCCCTTCCTTCCTCCTCCTGATGCTGCAGTAAAATACACAAACACACGAGCTATGCATTATTTGCATCACGTCAGGATTTATATTCTGATCGAAGGCAGTGATTTATACTTGTCGGATTTTCTACAGACCACATTCCAGATGTGGAATGAATTTTACTGACATTTATTAGTCACTGGGGGTGGCTGATGATGGCTTCCTTTATACCCCTGACATTTATGCCCTGGTGTAGCTTCCCTTTTCCTTTCAGTGATGTTTTTCCTTTTAAAAAAGTTAAAAACAAAAGGAAAACAAAAGGAAAAGAAGTCCATTCTATAGCAGTGCAAATATAATGGGATGGATTATGTTTATGGAGAAGGACATTTAGAACAGAAATCCCATTCTTCTAATAAGGAAAGGGGAAAAAAAAAGAGCACTGATTACCTTTGTTAGCAAGCTGTTGTTGGTGCTTCCAAGATTTTAATCACCTTTACAGATGTTGTGATGTCAGCATTGACTTTCTAAGCTTGTCTGTTCCAACATCTTAGCTGTAAGTCAATGTGTTAATAGTGAATCCTTTACTGTTCTCTTACAAATGAAGAATTATGTGAAAATTTTAACTTAAAGAAAAGGTGTGAGATAAGTCTCCCCAAAAGAACAAATAATATGAAATCCAACTTGCATGTGAGTTTCTTATTGCTGCTGGGAAGCAGAAGGGAGCTGCTTTCTTCTTTGTGAGTATGGTCACTGTGTGTTTCCAGCCTGCAGTCTGTAATGGTGTAGAAATGGGTGCCAAAATTTAGAGAGCAACAGAAGGAGTGACCATGGAGAAGGTGGGTGGGAGAAGGGGGAAGAACTCCCAGGAGAGGAAATTCTTTTGGTAAAATCAAGCAAATTTGGTAGATTGAGGTTGGATTGCAAAGCCAGCCTGTGTTATGTGGGGGTTAATTCACCAACCTCTATTCCTGCCAGTTTGAGATTTGAGAAGGTCTTTTGTTTGCTCACACCTGACAAGCCAGAGACTAAGATGGGTCTGTCATGGGGTGGGAACACCATATCTGGGTTTTCTAGGGAAGGTCTAATGAAATTTTTTCTTCCAAACTAAAATCAAGCTGTATAATTCTGTTATAAACTAGGTGCTTGCTGACAGCCATCTGATGCTTTACTTTCTGCTTGGTTCTGCTGTGCCAATACTGCCTTTCTTATACTGCCTTTCAGCAGGGAGATGAGCTGCCACAAGTGTGATTCCCAGTGAAATGGGTAAGAGAGTTTCCATGAATAATGATGGGGGTTTGGGTCTGGCTCTTGTGCCAATGACAGCTCAGAAATGGTGACCACAAGAGACAAGCAGACCAATTTTGTGGTAAGGCTTCTTTAAGAATGCAACATCAGATTAGGTGGAGTAAATCCTGTGGAAGAAGAAAATAGCTTGCCAAAGTTTTTCAGGGATGAACTCAGTGTAAGAGCACAGGATAAGTATAAACAAATAAGTAAATGAAGAAGCAGCTGGAGCAGGTAAGAATAACAGCTCAATTATAAGACATGAGAAAGCAGACAGTGTATGTGAAGGGTTTAACTCTGATGGTCCCATTAGCTACAGGCAATACTGAGTTTAAAGAGTCCATAGTCCCTGCAATAGCTAAGATCAATAGGAATCTGTTCTCTTTGGTATTTATTAGATGAGGGGTAGGTTAATGGATTAACTTGTCAGATTAATTTGATACTTAATTCATATATAAATACTAGCCCTTACAGGGAAATATTACTTGACTCTTTTGACTATGACCTAGCGCATTAAAATAGGGCAGCTCTTTGCCCTTTGTTGTTTTTGAGAAAAGTAAACAGATCATGCAAGGTGATCTGGGAGTCATGTGTATGTTTGTGATTTTGATGAGATTGTTTCTCATGGCCAATAACCTAAACAAAACAATAAGCAAAAACCTCCAAAGCAGATAATACAGTCCTTTACCCTTACAAGATGGAGTCAAAACAATGCCACATGGGGCTTGGTTCACGGATTCACTAAGACCAGTGTGAATCCTTGTTATTGTTTCAACAGGCGTTAGATCAAACCTCAGCTTCTCAGACTCTGTGCTCCAGCTCAGCTGGTTAAGTTGCTTTTCCCTGCAGTTTGTGGTTGAGAATCAGGGCCAGTGTTATGCACTTGGCAAAGCAGATATTTGACTGCTGGGTGTAAAAATTATTATGATGCTGATGCTTAGTCAATGAACATCAGGACATGGGACAGGCAGGCTGGAGTCATGGAAGGAGGTGGGATACTTATGGAAGGGGAAGGAAAAGCAGCTTTTCTAACTCCATGCATCTCATCACCTCAGCTGCATCCCCCTGGAACAGCCCTGAAGCCTTGCTCAGCCTCTTCCCTACCACATCTGTCACCTGCAACCAGAGGAGCCACCTCTCAATCCCCCCTGATGGGGCACACACCTCTGTTCCATCTCTGAAAAGTCTTGAGCAGATCTGGGTGGGAATCTGCTGTGTTAATATCAAGGCAGGACAGTAGAGTTTATCTGGCAGTGCTTCTCATCCCTTTTATTTAAAACAAAAGGCCAGTAGTGTGCAGTCGGTGATTAATTATTTCTTTGGATTTGGACTAATGACCAAAACCAAAGTGTCAGAAGTGTTGAGAATACCAGTTCCTTTAACAGCTGGGTCAAGGTGCTGTGCGCTTTAATCCTGTATGCTTTATGTATTAGCTCTATCACACCTATGATGCTACAGCTGTGTTTAGAGCCATCTGTATGCCTGGTTTGTTCTCCATATTTTTCCCTCACTGTGTGCTGTGATAGCCAAGATAATGCTGCCTTTAAAAATATGCTCTTGAGATCCTGAGATCTTCAAGTCTGAAAATGAGAAGAGTTGCTAGTAGGGGTTGACCAGGTTTATGCATTTGATGTGAAAATTGCAGCAAACCAAATATCGTCAGTCATCCCCAGAGGACATTCCCAAGGCAGGAAGAGCAGCAATGGGCCAGTCTTACTGGGATACTGCTGGGAGCAGCCAAAGAGCCTGGGGAGATTTTCAGCTCCCAAAGTGAACACACATGAGGCAATGCCTGCCTACAGCATGCCAGGCAGTGATGGATTACCTGCAGTCAGGAAGCGTGCTGGGGCTCCTGAGCTAGGCCTGCTACCAGGACGATGGCAGGGAGCTCTGCTCAATCCCAAAACACAGGAGAATGCAAACCAATAAAGTTTGCTGAGCTGGCAGCTCTCTGCAGCACTTTAGCATGGTCCTATCTACTCAGGAGCTGTGATCTCCTGTGAGATATTCCCAGAGTTCCCATTCTCCTCAGCTCTGCAAGATCCTGTGTCCATGTCTGAGCCCTCTGCTTTTGCATTGGGTTTGTGTGGCCAGGTTTTGGTAATGGCTGGCTTCTTTGAAAAGCTGCCAGAAATTTCTTCCATGTCTGACAGAGCCAATGTCAGCCAGATCCAGGATGGACCCGCGCCGGCCACGGCTGAGCCCAGCGGTGACAGTGGTAACACCTCTGGGATCACAGATTTAAGAAGGTGGGGAAAATTGCTGCTCAACAGCAGCCAGAAGGAGAATATGTGGGGGAAACAGCCCTGTAGACACCCAGGTTGGCCAAGAAGGAGGAGCAGGAGGTGCTCCAGGAGCATCCCATGATGCAACTTCTGGTGATGCAGCTGTGCCCCTGCAGCCCATGGAGGTCCACAGAGGAGCAGAGATCCACCTGCAGCCCATGGAGGAGCCCACACCAGAGCAGGTGGATGCCTGAAGGAGGGTGAGAGCCTGTGGGAAGCCCATGGTGGAGCAGGCTCTTGGCAGGATCTGTGGCACTGTGGAGAGAGGACCCCCATGCTGAACCAGGTTTGCTGGCAAGAACACCAAGAACTGCAACCTGTGGTAAGAACTCATGGTGGAGAAGTTCATGGAGAACTGTCTCCCCACAGGAGAGACCCCACACTGGAGATTGAAGAATGTGAGGAGTCTTCCCCTGCGAAGTAAGGAGAAAGACAAGTGGTGAACTGATCACTTCTGTGAGCTTCCATTCCTTGTCCCCCTGCACTGCTGGGAAGGAGCAGGAACAGGGAATGGAAAGAGCAGTTGAGCCCAGGAAGTTGGGATGGGTGGGGGGAAGGTGTTTCAAGATTTGGTTTTATTTTTCATTATCCTGCTCTGATTTGATTGGGAATCAATCAAATGATTTTCCCCAAGCTGAAGCTGTTTTGCCCTTGATGGCAACTGGTGAGTGATCTTTCCCTGTCCTCACCTTGATCTATGAGACTTTTGTTATATTTTTTTTCCCCTGTCCAGCTGAGTAGAGGCTTGGTAAAAGCAGCTTTGGTGGACATCTGGTGTCCAGCCAGAGTCAACTCACCACAGTTATTTGGAGACCTCAGTGGGTACCTCACAGAGTTGAGAAGGCTATTCACCATTGTACCATGTCAAGGATATTTTTGAAGGAAAACAACTTGTGGAAGCCAGCTGGGTCTTTATTGTAATCAAAAATAAAGTAACAATATCTGAGGCTGTGATTTGTAAAGTGCTGGCAATAGCATGGAAAAAGACACAAGAGACTTAGCTCTCATGAGGACAGGCTCAGGGCTTGGGTAGTTCTTTCTGCATCTTCTACAGAACATGGCAATGGATGTAGCTTTGCCACCCTTGTCTGGCTGGTTTATCACCTGGATCTCCAAGCCCAGGCTGGAAGGACCCCATTCTGCAAGGCCAAGGACATCCCTGTGCCAGGAATTGCTGCAGTAGCTGTGTCCCAGCAGACAAGCCAGGCAGTGCTTCACTCACTCAGACTGCCCTCAGAGTTGGCTGCCTTGTGGCATACCTTGAGTCAACTCTGTACTGCAATCTGTATTCTCATCAGAAGCTTCAGAGGTATAAAACACAGCTCTGCCTGCTTTTGCTAGACTTTCCCAGGCTTTCTTCAGAAAGATAAGTGGGGCCCTTGGGGTATTAACAGAAGTAGGTAGAGTGTATTTCTCCCTTGGCATATGCAGCCAGGACCCAGCCAGCATCTGTCCTGGAGGTGAGTTAGGAAAGGATTGTGACAGAGGAAGATGCAGAGGCATGACCCAGAAGAGATGACTAACAAAAAATGACTTAAGAGCTCTTCTCCAAGGATCAAAGGTTAAGTCTAGGTCAATTGTAATAACTGCATTGCTTTGCCAGTCAGGACATGTGCAATGTCCTAGAGGAACATTTAAGCATATTCTCAAACAGCATTAAAGTGGCTGCCATTTGCAAAGGATTGGCAGGTATAGTTTTACACCAGCCCAAAGCTCCTCAGGAACAGGGTCACAGAATTATTTCTTTTCTCAAAGCCTCCCCAGTGATCAAGGAACTTTCCCTGGGTAAAGGCAAGATCACTGAGTTCCCTGAAAACACCCTCCCCTTCAGCAGCATGCCTTGGAAAGCGTGGCAAGACAAATGGGGAAATGTTCCCACTCCCATGGCTTAGACTATTATTGCTGCTCAATAGAAACTAAGCAGAGTCTATTTACTTATCCTAAAAATGGATAAAAGAGTGCAGGAATAGCAAAATGTGGGGAGAATTGATGAATAAAACAAGTAGGAGTCTGCCTGTCTGCACTATGTAGAGTAATGCTGTGGAGAGATACCCAAGCCAATGCAACATAAGCTAGCCAAAGAATCAGAAGTAGGGCAGCATCCTATACTGAAAGATTTTAAGCACTAGGATCCAATTCAACTCCCAGGCATCCTTTGTTCTCTGCTGCAAAACTTGGCAATGCTACTGCACGTTTGTTTCACACACTGGTTTGGGAAGTGCTGATTCAATGCGATGTTTTTCCTGCCAGTGCCTGAGCTTGCTGCCTCACTGCAAATGGGAGTTTAGTCACGGCATTTTGCCTGACACACACCTTCCCACCCACTTGTCATTATCAGTTTAAGTATTTCCGTCTCACACAAGGGTACACAGTAAAAATATATTACAAAGGATAAAAAGATTTAGTCATCATCAGGAGTTCAGTTAAGCCTACCTAGCTGGCTGCTCAGAAAAAATAAGGTTCTTAATTGGATAGATTTCTATTTGAAAAAGCAGCATGGCTTGATGTGGAGCTTCTCCTAATGAAACAACTGCCCAGAAGCACCAGTGGGCAGCACAGGGAGTGACTAACTAGTCACTAGAAAGCCCGTCTGCTCATCAGCTACTTACCATTAACTTTTTAAGGACACATTTTTTTTCCTGGGCAACGTTGATTAGCACTATTAGACACTGCTCATTTGCACATTAATAGGAGAATATGTTTCATTTTGGTCCAGCTGGATCATAACCATGTGCATTTTCAAGGTGAGCTATCCACAAGGCTGCTCCTTGTGTTTGATAAAGAAGAGGAGTTAATAGCTAGATGGAGCTCTAGTATGGACAATTCTTCGGGGTTCTCCCTTATTGCTTTTGCCCATTTGCTTTTGAACAATCTTTTATTCGGAAATTGTTCCACCTGTGCTTGTGTAGTGCGTGTTAAATATGAAGTGTGGGGCAAAGGAGAAACATGGGTAATTCTCACGTTAAGAACTAGATATGGTATGAGGGAAAAGGTCCTGTTCTCTTATTCCCTATGACACTAAACTGGGCTGGGGGCCTCACTGGGAGCAGCTCTATTTCTCTGGAAAGCTGTGACAATTAAAATGTCACTTAAGTTTAATTCTCCTTCACAGAACTATTATATGGGACTTTTCAGACCTTTATGGGGAGTTTTTGCTTCTGTTTACTCCAGTAAAACAGTATTTGGCCACTGCTGAGTGCTTTCCATAATCCCCTTATAAATATCTCTGAGAGGGAGTCAAGAGTTGTTGACAATTTTTTCACTATGTGTGGCATTCAGAGGATTATTCCAGATTTTAAAGCAAGTTAAAACTTGGCTTCAGACATTATGATAAATGAGGTAGAGAACTGAGACCATTACCCATTTTACCTGGCTGCTTTGGGAACAAGCAGGTATTTAGATCTTTTTTGTTATTTCAATTTATCCAAAAGTATCATTTTACGATGCATGTGAATGTCAGACCAGAGGCTCTTTACCAATTATGTATGACACATACTGACCAAAGACACTGATAATCAGAAATAAGTGTGTGTATTGTTTTCCTGGCCACTGGAACTGCATATAATTTTATCTTTTTTTTTTTTTCTTTTTTTTTTTTAATTTTAAAATAGAATAAAATTTTATAAATTTGCAGACCCTCCAGCAACTTCATGTGAGAAATTATCTACTCATGATGGAAGAAGGACATGTGTGTAGGAAACAACGAAGACTTAAAAAATTAGAAGACATGTAAGTCCTGTTCTTTATCCTTTCGTGAGAGGAAATAGAGAATCTAGAGATAAATTCTGTCTCACAGAGACAGGTTGAGCTGTATCAATCCCAGAAGTCCTTCCTGCCTGTCAGAGAAATGACAGGAGAAAACCTAAAGCATTTGAAACATTATTTACTGCTGATCAGATTTTATGTGTGTATATTTTTTATAAATTAAAATGTTCCTGTAGTTGCCTCAATGTGTCTAAGTGCAGTACTGCTTATGATGCCTTTTATCTTACACAACTGTCGTCTATTCATGGGTGAAAACACTGACACTTCATTTTGGGGAATTTCATTTTCCCAGCCAGGATCAGGTTTGGAGTATAAGTACCTTACAAACCAGTCTGCCATGAGAGCTCACTGCACTGCCTGTGCATTGTCTGAAATGTGCCTGGGAGATTTTTCCACTCTTTTCCATTGTGTCCTGCTTGATAATCTCCTAGAACTCAAACATCAGGTGACTGAATGGCTCGAGGGTCATGGCCAGCACCTTCAGGGTCTCATTTGAGTACACAAGGGATTATGATTATAATTTTCTGCTGGCTAGAGGGACTTGATGAGGGCTTCAGGGTCCTGAGATCTTCCTAGAAAGTTCCCTGTTTTCTGGTAAGCTTCCTGCTAAGAATAATACCCAAAGAGTGTCATTAATTTATTTCTTTTTTTAGATCCACAACCCCAAAACAAGACCATAGGGAATTATTATGGATAGTGGCAACATGGAGCTGAAAGGATGTTACCTGATAGGTGCAGATAACCAAGGCAGGAACTCCTCTACCCAGGCCACTCCTGACAAATGTGAATCTGCTTTGTTTTTAAAGACCTCCAGTGTAGAGGTGTCACAGCATCCTCAGGCAATTCCTGTTCTTTGCTGTTCTTATCATTAGAAATATTTCCTAATGTCTGACGTAAATCTCCCTTGCCAGAAGCCGAACTCATTATTCTTGTCCTGCCCACTATAACCAGAAGCTACTTCTACTTCAGTAGTTACCCACACACTTCCTTTCCCACCAAATGCAATTTTGTCCTTTAATTCTGATGTAATGGTGGATGGTGATTATGTTCACAGGAGTGGAACAGACGTGTTGACAAGCATTCCTCAAAGCTTTACTATTTCTTGGCATTGGGAGCCGTCATGCGTAGTGCTACTGTGTTAAAAATGTAGCTGTCTTCACATGCACAGAGATCAGAACAGACTTTTAAGGCTAATGCAGGCATAGACAATACAGATAGAAAGCAAACATCTAATTAGGTGATGTACAAAAGGAAGAAGGTAATTTTATTTTGACTGGTTGTGCATATTTTGTATCTGCTAAAAAGTGCGCTTAAGATAATGAGGGTATGTGCACTTGGTCGCCTAAGACAGGGCTAACAAATCTTTCAGGACTTACCTGCACCTCTAAGCCTTTGCCAGACCAAACCTGCCTCTCAAAACTGCAAATTCCAAGCATGTTGAATACCTTAACATGAATTCAAGTTTTTTTTTTCACACAGCCTGGGCTTCAACTGTCTTGGTCATTATAGACCCCTACACTGTCAATTACCTCAGCCTTGACATTTCCCAGCCTAGCACACAGGTTGTGGAAGGGACCAATCTTTCCTAGCAGTAGAGGACAACACTGTAGTTCCTACATTTGAGCTACTTATCACAGAATCACAGAATGGTTTGGGTTGGAAGGGACCCTTCCTCATGCTGAAGAGCCCCAACTCTCCCAGCCTTTCTTCATGAGAGTGGAGTAGAGGGGCAGGATCACCTCCCTTGACCTGCTGGCCATGCTGCTTTTTATGCAGACCAGGATGTGGTTGGCTTTCTGGGATGTGAGCGCACATTGCCAGACCATATCTAATTTCTGTCTATTTATATCCCCAAGTCCTTCTCAGTTCATCCATGACCCTCTCTATATGATACTGGGGATTTCCCTGACCCAGGTGCAGCACCTTGCACTTGGCCTTGCTGAACTTCATGAGGTTTGCACGGGGCACCTCTCAAGCCTGTGCAGGTCCCTCTGGATCCTTTTGCCCAAGCCTGTGCAGTGTATTTGCTAGCCTTTCATCAGGGGCTGTGTCAATCCAGTCAAGTTCATGTGACCAAACACAGTCATCTCCCTGGGCTGCATCACATGCAGTCTGGGAATTGCATTGGCTGATTCTCTGTTCTCCGTGACAGCAGCCCAAGGTGACTTGTACAGATGTAGATGCCTTTACCTGGGACACCTACAATTAGTGACATACATGCTTTGTGTAAAAGGAAGCCACAAGTGCTCAATGCCAAGCTCAAACACCAATACAGATAGAAAATATATGAGTGATAAGGTTTCTATGCTTTCACTTTTTATTAACCGAGGGGTCAGCACAGGCACAGATGGAGAATCTTTCCCTCCAGTTTGGAGGTCTCTGCATAAACTCTACTGCAGAAACTCTGTTTGCCTTTGAATTACAAAAAGAAAAAAAAAAATTGTGGAATTACTTACTATACAAGGGTGCCTCAGACTCCCAGTTAAAATCTGAGAATGGCTATGCAGTTTTGAGGGCTTTGTTTTGCAGAAAGAAAAATTTCACTAGCAGCTTGATTCAGAAATTCATCTGAATGGTTTCTACATTGTAAATTTATGGATGATTAGTTTGTCAAGATTTAGCTACAAATCAGGAAGTCTCATGATTGTTTACTTGTACAATGCAAAATATGATTGAGAATAATGTAAAAGTATTTAATTTGGTAAGTCCTTCTTGTCATTTCACTTCATTTTCAAAATGACGTGAGACTCAAGACTCTAGATTTCCTCCCAGGTATTTTTGCAGCTGTGTTTAAACCAAACATTCACTTTCTTTTAACAACACAATGACTATGTTTTTGCAACAGTTCAGTAAGTCACGGATGTTATCTGAAAGAGTTAGCTAGTTAGTATCTGGTGTTTGTTTAAATGAAAATTTTGTTGTTGCTGTATCTTTTCCATCATGAGAGGCTTTCTCTACTTGCCTGTAAACAGAGAGTTTGGGTCCTGTCCACAGAGACTCACTGCTTTTCTTTGTTATGTTTCAAAACTCAATTTTTGCAACACACTAAAACTGCTTTGTGAGGCAGAGTTTGCTGCCCACTTATAGAGCAAAATCATAAAGACTAGAAATACAGATGAAAAATTTCATCGAAGAGTTAAACACAGCCATGCAGAAAATCTCAGAGCTTTCTCCTTTATTGCAGGTAGAGGCTGAACACACTATCACTTTGTTAATGCTGCTATTTAGATAGATCTTCTTGGGTGTACTTGAAGCACTAAGCATCTTGATTCACAGATATTTTCTAAGCAAGGCTATTTCTGTGACACTGAGTTGAACTTGAAATTGGAAGTGTTGAGTGAAGTATTTTAGTGTTTTTTTATCTAGCTGGCTGCAATTTATCCATATGAAGTCTGATCTGATCACCGAAGGACCCTAACTGGAGCAAATAAAATGTTTTATCACCAGGAATCTCTTGAGATGACTTTCCAGAAGATGTAAAAGGCTGCTATGATGGGTTTTCCTCCTTATACTTGTGGATGAGACAGTTTTGCTGGAGCAAATCTGCAGTATTAGGGAACATGTCTGACAAAAACTCCTCATTGCACCTATGATCTTATTTTGGCCGCATTCAGCAGCTTCCAAATGCTTCACACTCTGAAACAGTAGGATATAATCCCTTGACCAGGTCTCAGTGAACTGCTGCCCTCTGTCAAGAGGAGAGCAGAGCTGGCTCTGAGACTCCAAACTCCTCCCTGGCACAGTACCAAGAAATCCTAGAAGCTGCTGGAAGTTGTCCTTCGTTTCAAGATTACCTTATTCTTACTTGGCTTATATTTTGGCCTGACATCCAAAATTAATTTTATCAAACTTGCTTCAACTGTCTCAGCTTAAGGCACAGTCCCTCCCTTGCTGCCTTTGTGCAGGGGAAGTTTGGGCATGGTTTCGAGATGGAAATGGTTTTATCTCACCGTGTGTCCTTTGTCAGTGAGTGGGCACAAAGGGAGGTCACAGTCAACAGACATCCACAATACAGCTTAAGCTAAGGTCCTGTGGGAAAGAAGAAGGGAGGTATATTGGTATTTAAACATCCGAATTTCCTTCATTCTCTTTTTCTCAGAATGATTTTAAAGTTCCAAGGAAAGTCAGTGCTCCATGTCTCCACTGGCAAATGGTGAGCAGATTAAGATGATAGTCCACATCATGTGTTCACCTTGGAATTGGGTTGATTACTTCAGTCCCATCCTCAGCACTGGAAAAAGGTCTCAATCACGACTTCAGGGGAGAGCACAACAGCTTCAAACCTGCCTTCATGATGCTAAGCTCACTGAAAATAGCAATAAAACCACAAGACAGAGTAATGTTCAAGTTTCTTCTCAGCTGGAAACTCTGGGGAGACAGTAAACAGAAAGCCTGCCGCTTCCAGGGAGGTGTTTGTTTGTGTTTTTCCTAATGAAGCTATTCTAAAGAATGGAGCCCTGCACTCCCCACCAGGCAGTGGCAGCCTTAACCCAGCCCCTGTTGTGATGAAAGCAGTACTCAGAGAGAAGCAGGATGTGGCAGTCATTCATAACTCCAATTGTGTGTTTTTAAACATCAGTAAATAGATTCTTTTCAGAGTAAAAAGGAGTGTGAACATGCACTCTTCACAATGCTCTCCCTCGAGGGCAGACAGCTGCTCCTGACTCGACTGCCCACTGCAGTCGCGGCACAGAGGGAGTGTGGCAGCCCTCTTTGGCAACAGTGGGCAGGTGTTTCTGGCTCCAGGGTCTCCTGTGTTTCCCACAAAGCATCTTGGTTAATTCAGAGGCTGAGTCTGTCAAGTTCATGCTATGCTCCTGCCTCTTGTTGAAGTTTCCTGCTCTGTGTGGGGTGAGAATTTGACCTCTCTAAAATACAGCTGCTGGGACCCAAGACAAGCTTTCATGGCAGCAATTAACATTTCCTATGAGGTATGAGAGCTGGGGGGCTTCTTCTGAGGTTATCAAGGCCCCCAGAAATAGTTTTCTTCACCTCTAGCATCAGGAAAGAGCAAGAACTTTTTTAACCCTTACCCTAGATCTCTATATGCCAGAAAAAAAAATGCAGGTTTTTTCCCCTGACATTCCTGTGTGTCACACCCTCATTGCAACATCCTTCTATAGGAGAATTCCTGTGCGTGAGAAAGAGAAAAGTGAATCTGAAGTGACTTTACTTGGTCTAACTCTGGGCAAAACTGCCAGCAGTTACTCCCACGCATAGCCATTGCTCAGAGGTAAACATGAACCTGGAGTTAAGATTTATATTCTTCTGTCAAAAGGGCTCAAACCCTTGTTTGACCCCTCAAACCCTTGGCTCATGTCAGAACCAAAAACTGTAAGAGAGAAGCATGGTGTGTGCTGGCGAGTTGACTCAACTCACAAGTTAACAACAGAAATAATTTCTGTGCCAGGCACATAAACACCTTTTGAAAACCATCCCAGTGATTCACACACTGAAGAACGTGTTGGTGGCAGCTGGAGCTGTTGCAGTGTCACAGTCACTGAAAGAGGCATCAGCTCAAGTGGTGATCTCTGGGGTTATTTCCCAACTCTGCTGGCTCGAGGGGTGGGTTTACACCAGCTCCTGCCTTATGCAGTCATGCCAGAGGACCCACCTGCCTGCCTGCAAAGGGGATTCTCCCTCTGGGAAGCAAACTTGTAGGACACGGCTGCAGTTCCAGCCCCTTGGCATATTAAATATGTGGTGGCTGGAATTTTTTGTCCTTTTTGTCAGTCTGAGACTTTGAACAATGGATGTAAAAAATGATGGATTTTAAAACAGGGCTGCGCATTTGACCCAGACACATTTCTTTGGGAAGTTTGAAAGACATAGTCCCAGCTCTTGGTAGAAAAAGTCAGCACTGGTAATTTGGTGGAGATACTATATGCCTTCCCTGAAACAAACACTGGAAGCAGAAGGCCAAGTGAAATCTGATCTTTACCAGTGCTTGGATGTTTGGTACGTGGTACCCAGGAGAAGGGGACTGTTAAGTCCATCAAACACACATATAGAAATATATGGTGACACAAAATGTTAAATACTGACAAGTCTCCTTTTGGAAGTGATATTTTTCCAAGATGTTATTTTCATGTTGCACAGGGAGCAGGAATCTTACATGTAATGTGAAGAAAGCTGCACATTTAAAAATCAACCTCATGATGCTGCTTGTCATGTGAAAGTTTCAGCTGAATGCTAATGAGGAGAATCTGTTTTCAGCTAAGCCAATGTAAACTCAGGGAAACTTCACTGACTTTAGTGAAGTCACTTCAGATTTGCACTGTAGCAAAATTTGATTGGAACATTTGCTTTCATGTAACTTTTGTGGCTTTACTCCATTCATTATATATGACCATAATTTATGGAGGTTCCACATGCACATGCAAGTTAAGGCAATTTGGTTTCTTTTATTAAGCTATGAGTCTGTTTTATAATCAAAGTAAATCAGACTCATTTGCACACCAAAAAATCTTGGTGTGGATTTCTGTCTGAGGGAGTGGAGACAAAGTATCCTGCTTGCTGACTCTAGCCAAACTATGCATTTAGCTTACCCAGTCAATTTTCATGGTGACTCAGAGCAATTCATTTGCTCTAGTGAGATATGCAAATGTTAATTTTTGAGAGCTGTATTCGAATTTAATTCTTACCAATGCATATGAATTAATATGAAGGACTTTGTTAATGTTACACTGGAGTTTCACCATGATAATTAAGTGAATATGGCCTGACACAGGGGAGACGAGAAGCTGCAAAGATGATCACATTGCAAAGTTGTAAATTTTCACATTAACTTTGCCCTGCCTGTTCCTTATCACTCTCAGACTGTCCTGGAGACATCCAAGTGAAGATGTGTCCATCAGTACCTCTTGGACTCATTCCCCCAAGTCTGAGTACTGACATGCATCACAGGAAACCTGGGGTCCTTTCTCTCCTCTGACTCTCTAAATGCTGCATTGACAAGAAGCATAAACCCCAATTCTTTTTCTGCATGAGCTAAGACAGGATAACTCTGAGCTAGCTGCAAACTCATTGTGGTTCTGGCCAAACAACTGCATTTCTCTACCTTAAGGACTGAGTAATTCCTTAAAGGATGGATTCTGTGCTGGGAATAGTAGGAATTTTATTGCTGAGGAGACAAGTCCATCTGACTTTTAGCTGAAGGGAGACAACCTGCTTCCTTTTAACTCCCCTGTGTGTGGGGTAAGGTATGCTCTTCTTGCTGTGTGCTGAATTCTGCACCCAGGCCTGCCTCATGTGTCTTCCAGCAGGGAAGGAATGCAGTAATTCTGTTTCTCACCTAAGCAGTGGAGTGAAGGGCTCCCAGCTTTAAAAGACTTGGTTGGAGTTAGCAGATCTACGTTGGCAGTACTGTGAATGTATTTGTGAGCATAGTGTAGAAAACAAATCTCTTAGGTGTGCCTGAAATCTTTTTCAGTGACACATTATGCTAGATATTTTGAAGAATTGGCTCTCTGTGGGCCTGATGTCAGATTGCTGTCATGTCAGGGTGGTCATACAGAGGTGCTGTACTTCTCTCCAGGCTCTGAGGTCTGCAGTACCTTTCCTTCTTCCTCAGAATCTTTAACCTCTCACATCGTGTTCCCCATAAGGGATAATTCTTTGACACAGAGGCCTCTCTTGGACTGTCTGCCCTACTTCTGTGCGGCAAAATGGATTTTCAGTACTTTTCCCTTTATGTTTAGTATTATACAGACTTCATTATAGAAAATCTTCACCCTCGTCTTGGGATAACATGGAGAGGTTAGGATACAGTTGTACCCAAATTTTAGAGACAGCAGAGTTTTTTATTAGTGAGATATTTTCACTCCTTGGGTACTGTCCTGAATGGGCTCAATACCTGACCATTGCTGTAAATTGCATCTCAAAAGGAAGTTTGCTAATGGAAAGGCATCTCTCCACACAAATAATTGTAAGATTGTACTGTCTATCAAAACAATGAATATGTGAACAGATAAAAATGAAACATTATAAATAAAACATGCACCATCTTTTTTTCAGCTTGCCACAGGTCAGCCTGAAAGAGTTGACAGCTTTTGGAAAGGCTTTGCAAAACATTTCAGCATTAAACAACTGTAGCTTTGACTACTAAATGCCTTTGTTTATCTGGGCCGACATCCAGAACTCACAAAATAATTATCTACTGACACACAGACTGTTTTCATGCAAGCCCTAGACATACACATAGCCATATCAGATCCTTATTGCTTCTCTTAGAACTGTCCTGTAGAGATGACTGTTGCCTTTGAACAAGGTTAATGAATGCTTGATCCTGAAGCTCATGGCAACTCTATTCTGAGCTAGGATTGTTCAGATAAGACACCCTATTTTACTACTGAGAAACAGGTCAGGAGGAGATATTTACAAGTTCTGTAAACCTGACACTATCCCACTGATTCTTCCCAAATTTTTAAGTGGATGATGGAGTGGTGTAAGAGAGAATATGTTGCATTTGTTGCTTCCAGATACTACTGTTACATGCATTCTACTGTGTCTGTGTAAGAGCAATAGTCCATACTGAACAGTTCCTGCCTCCTTCCAAATCTTTCTGACTAATACTCTGCAGAAGAATGATGCACTGGGAACATGGCATTTTTACCTTGTATTTTTAGCGTACTATTTGAAAAAGCTGAGAACTTTCCAATGCCAGCTGAATAACATGTCCTTAATTTCTAACACTCTACCTAGCTGCTGCTTGTGTGCTGTTTTATGCAGCCATGCTGCATTCCAGGAATGGCACATGAAGTGCTTACAGCATAGAGGTGTCTGTGTGCACAGTATGAAAGGGTCTGGAAACCCTCTTAGCAGATACATAAAGACAATGCAGACCAGTGTGTGAACCACTGGCAGAGGATCTAGGACGCCTGGCTTTTTTTATGGGGTCTGCCACAGGCTTCTCATGTGACTTTTGTCAGAGAAATCACTTCATTTATCTGCCTCTGATAATTCCATCTAGGCTCTAGATTGGCTTAAGAACTCTGGTGCTTAGCACAGTACTAAAAATGATGTGTCAGCTTTTCAGGTGTTCCTCTGTATATGGCATCACTAATAAAAACCTCTTAGGGGTCTGTGATCAAGTTGATTATTCATTTCTTGAATTTAATACACCATTATTTACATAGTAATTATTACTGTTAAATTTTAGACTTAGATTTATTTTATAGATATAGTTCCATTTTCATTGCTTTTCACTTTGTAAAATGTTCCCTTTTGAAAACTACCTATTGTTATCAGTAAGATACCAACTGCCCTGGGTGAAAAAGGTATGAAATCTGAAACTATCACACTACTGAATTCCCCACCAAATATATGCAGCAGCTGCACTGTTGATGCAAAAGACCTAATGTAAATATGAAATGAGAAAGAAAACCAACTGCTGTGTACTGTGTGGTAAAGACAAGGGTCTATATAACCTTGAAATATTATCATTTTCTGTTAAGGGAAAGAGCATGGCTACAACCTGCCTTGCATTTTCTTTCACACACATACAATTGCCATGATGCGCAGAAGAAAGACATATGTGAATCATGTGAGAAAAATTTTAGAAGCCCAGATAATTGTCAAGACAATTAAAACAGGGCAAAAACAGGTCATAACTAGTCTGAGCTACTATTTGTTCAAACTATCCAAAGACAAGTTTAAGAAGAGAATAAGCTACCTTCAGGGCAAGGGCAGGATGGATTTAGGCGTGCTCAGAATGTTTGTCATTCTCAGCAAAAGAAATCACTAACAGGGCTATAGCCAATAGTGAGCCAAATCCTTGGCCTGGATTCCAAGACCCACATGAAAACACAGGGGTGGAGAGACCCTTTGAATTTCATTTCTCAGTCTCTTCTGTGAGAGCTGTGGATGCTCTTACAGATGTTTCAGTCAGCTGGATAGAAGTTAATACTGTGGGAAAGCTCTGTCTCAGGCATAAGACTTTTAAGATACAGCCTCAGTATGCAAATGAGGTAGAGTTATAAACTCTTAGACTGGGATTTGTGACCATCTCCTATGGGTCCTACTTAGCAACTAGGAAATCTAAACCCTTTCCTGACATGATTTTCATCAAATCAAACAACCCAACAGGGCAATGTACTGAGATGGCTGTTGAGATCATATTTGACTAGGATTTGCAGGACTTTTTCTAGGAACTATGAGACACATTCCACCAAATGGCCATTGCACAAAGCTCACACTCATAAAAACTTAACATTTCTATTCTGGTAAAAATTCCTTCCACCCTGAAAACTTCAAGAAGTTTACACTGATTTTTTTGGAAACTGACATGGCTGGAGCTGGTGCAGGATTTGTGTTGAAACTGCATACAGTTTGTAGCATGCTCTATTTGAACAGAAGTTTTATGAAATGTAATATTAAGTATGAATTTTTCAGACCTCATTTCCAATTTAAATTAAGAAGCAACAGTCTGAAGATCCAGCTTGCAGGTTACTTATTCAGGTTTTCTCGGGTAGACCCCCACTGCTGTAAATGTGGTCACACCACTTCACCAAGGTAGATCAGAATGAGGTAAAGACATAGGAATGAAACCTGGAGGGATTCACCAGATGTGTGACCTGTGAAATGTATGTTAAAGATACATCAAGTGGACATTAAGAAATAATGCATTCCAAAATCTCCTTTGTCTAAAAAGGAAAATTGCTGATTTACCATGCTGAGATATAGTCTTGCTCTAGAGATTACAAAAATGAGAATATTTCTCCTACCAATAATACATACCAACACTATTCATCAGTACAAAGAATACATCTTTCCAAATCCAGTTATTTTCCTATTTAAATATGGTTGAAATCAATGAAGAGACCTAAGCTTGCTGTGTCATATCAGTACCTGGGATAAGATGTACTGTGCGCTCCATACAAATGACATTGAAGTCATTACTTTTACAGCATAAAAACATAAATAGTTTTAGAAATTATTAGAAAACATAAATAATTGTAGAAATTATTTTAAATTATGTGGAATAGTGCAAAGAAATCTGTCATACTCCAAATTTATTCCTGTTACTATCGTCCTAACAGATGACAATATTTAGTTCTTTTGGTCACTAACTTTTTTTGGGTTTTGAATGCAAAAGTCAGCTGATTATGATATTATAGCAGGAGAGAAGAGAGAGGAAAATGAAGGGGACATTTTTGCACTGGACAACAAAGATACTCTTCATCTCTGAGAAAATACATCATATTATGCCCTTAAGTTTCCATACATACTCAATATTTAGTTATTCCTAAATTATCAAATGCTAATAATAGAGCAATTCAGCCATCAGACCAAGTCATAGTCCACATAGGGAGCAGACTGTTTAACTTCAGTGTTGTAGGAAAAATCTGATGACACTTAATGAAAATTTTTTTTCCTCACAGAATGAATACTATAATGAGATGGGAGGTCATAAATATGTGTTGGGGATCAGCATGAGCATTGTGAAGAGCTATTTATTCTGAAAGAAATAGTGGCATCAGAAAAAATTGATGTTATCTTTAAACACATTAAGGCTAGAAATAAAACAATTTCTAAACTTCAGTGTAGTAAGATACTGAAACTGTCTTTTAATAAGAGTCATCAATTAAATCCACTGTGAAAAATGGTTTATAATTTTCTTGAAGTCACTCAAGTATGATTGAATCTGAAGAACGAAAGTGTGTTCTTCCAGTTCTTCTCCTAGCAGAGTTTTGGTTCAGTACTTCCATATTACTACTTGGAAAAAAAGTCTTTGAAAATATGTCTGGGGATGTTAAGTCTCTATGTGAAGATGTGGGGTGTTAATTTTTAATATTGAAGATTGTTGTAGTTTAACCCCAGTCAGCACCCCAGCCCCACACAACTGCTCACTCACTCTGCCCTGGTGGGATGGGGGAGAGAATCATAATGGTAAAACAGAAAAATCATGGGTTGAGATAAAGAAAATTTATCATGTAAAGCAAAAGCCACACATGCCAGCAAAGCGAAACAAGGAATTCATTCACCACTTCCCATGGACAGGCAGGTGTTCAGCCACCCTCAGGGAAGCAGGGCTCCATCACACATAACAGTGACTTAGGAAGACAAACACCATCACTCACAACATTCCCCACTTCCTCCTTCTCACCACAGCTTTATGAGCTGAGCACGATGCCATGTGGTGTGGGATGTCCCTTGGGTCAGCTGGGGTCAGCTGTCCTGGCTGTGTCCCCTCCCAGCTCCTTGTGCACCCCCAGCCTCCTCACTGGTGGGGTGAGGAGCAGAAAAGGCCTTGACTCTGTGTCAGCACTGCTCAGGATAATGAAACATCCCAGTATTACCACACTGTTTCCAGCACACATCCAAAACAGAGCTCCATGCAGTTACTATGGAGAAAATTAACTTTATCCCAGCCAAAACCATGAGGGCTTTTTAATTTCAATTGATTATATTTAAAGATCTTAGTAGAAAGGGGCATAAACTTGCAAGACAACAATTTTATACTGCATCTGTTCTGACTTTATTTTATAAACCTTATATAATGAGTCCTAACCTTTTTGCTAAATTAATTCTGTATTCTTTCTTAGAAACAATTTTAATCTGAATTCTTTATTAGAAAGCACTGAATGATACTAAATAGCAAAAGAACAGATTCTCATGAAAAACAGATCTGAAAACTGAACTCATTCACTTAACAGGAACTGAGTGAAGTTCTGAAGTTTCACATCTGCAATTGATTCCTGGAGCATTTGAGGGTCACCAGTGATCAAAGATTACCTTGGGCTCAAAACTTTGATTTGATATGCCAAACCCCTGTAACACAAAATTCAGTGAAACTCTTGGTACTGGATTGATCTAAACCTGAGATGAGATGAGATCTTACATGCCAAGTGACATCATTTGAAGTGAATGGAGTGATGACTGGTGTTTTGTTTTTAATTAGAAAATCCTTATTTCTAGAATAGATTTACCTAGAAGCACAAGTAACACTGATAAATGCTGCAAAGCAAAAATGTTAAGGAAAAAGATGGTAGCTGTGTTATTTTATTTCAAAATTTCCAAGTGTCATGGAGAGAAAGAGAAATTTCCAGTGGAAAACATTAGAAAGATTTATATTCCATGCATGGCTTAGGATAATAATGCACAAAGAAAAGACACTGCTTTTTTTAAGAATACCATAAACCTTTATTTCTTTTTCAGCTCAGTAGAAATAAAAATATTTTTTAATATCAATTTATTTCTATTTGGGACCTAAATGAGAGTCAACTACAAATCAAGAGACAAAGATTTTTGTTTTAATTTTTTAACTTATTTTTAGGAAATACAATTTTTTTCAACAGTTCTGCCTTTAATCCTTAGTTCTGTCTGTTCTGTGATATTATTAGATGACACATTTAAGTTCAATGAAATGTTCTGGGATACCAGAAGGGGCTGCATGTGAAAATGCAGTCTGTAGCTCAGACAGAGTGAACAGCTGATGATGATCAAGAGTGACATTTCAACAATATTTATGTCCTCTGTGTGCATGGGAGATAATAAGAAAGAGAGTAGTACTAAGGGGCTAGGCTATTCCATATACAGGAAAAACCTGCTTAAAGGACAAGAAATTCCCTTGGGTTTCCATTCACAACTGTTTCTTCAAAGTTATCTCACTGCAGGCAACAGGTTTTGCTGCTCTATTGAAATTCCTGTGGGTTCACCCTGATAAAGCAAGAGATGTGTCTCAACTCCAAATTTCCTTCCCAAGACTCTTTCCTCCTCTGCTAGCTTCCCTTGTTGGCAGCGCAGCTCTTGCAAAGGCTGTGTTCCTACAGGCTGCAGGGCATCAGATCCTTTTCTACAGCTGAAGGTAAATCCAAGCACATCAGCTGTGTCCTAAGGAATTATGTTGCTAGGTAAGATGAAATCAGAATTTTCCAGCTGAGGAATCACAAGTGTGAGTCTCTAACCAAGAATTGTTACACAAGGAACAGCAATTTAATCGACACAATGCAACTTATCTGGATTGCCTGTATTTTGTCCTCAGCCTCCTGACAAAAATACAAGGTGTTGAGAAGTAAACAAGTTCAGTAGATATGGTCTTAACCCCTGGTTTCCTAAAGAAACAAGGCTTGTGGGATCTTTCCTTTCGTTTTAGAGGCCCTATTGGTTTTTTTCTGTGTTTGTCAGCAGTTAAAACTCTGAGACATTTTATGTCCCTACAGGATTAATAGCAGTGGGAGGATATGAGGCCACATAGGAGAGAGCCTGTCGATGTGACACTTCAGGAAAATGCTGCAACATTAACTTCTCTGCCGAAAGATTCAGTGGGAGCCCACACTGCCAGGAACCCCTGAGGATCCATCTGAGCATGGCACAAGTTCATAGTAAGCCCAACCTTATTTGTTTCAGTAGTCACAGACTTAATTGTATGCTCATAGAAAACTTGTATGCAATCCCCAGATTACCAGGTTTTCCAAAGCCCTCAGTGTAAGTCTCAGTCCTCCTTCCCACAGGGCCAAAGGAAATTTTTATCACTAGGTTCAAAAGAAACTTTGTAAGACACAGATTATAGTAACACATGACTGCCTTACAAAAACTTTGAACTCGTGAAAATAATTAAATCAGACATATTTTGTATAACCTGATTTGATTTACACTTGTGCTGCAGAAGGTTTTTCAGCCTAAGCATGAGAAGGTTGATGTATTATTTGCATGGGCAAGCAATAGTTTATATTCTTATAATTGACTTTATCTTCACATTCCACTTTTTAACTGGCTTTCTCTTTGCTCAGTTGTTAATCTGCAGGACTAGTTGGTTGCAAATGACAAATTAAAGACAAAACCAACAAGAGGTCCGAAGTACATTCTCCCAGAGCTATTTCATATCCAATCCAGAGACTTCTCTTGCTCCATTTACTCAGAGGAATGAAAAGCAGGTGAAGGTAGGGCTGTGTGCAACTGATGACATCGAGAACCACTTGAAAATGAAGTCCTGAATGAGTAATTCTGGCCTGATTGCCCTTGGTTTGCTGGGTATTGACCTGTTTTATCTGAAGTAAACCTGGAAAGAACAATTCTGAGCTACAGAAGAATAACATTATGGAAATGCCAGGTTACTTATTGCTACTATTATTGTGTGGCAAATCAGAACAAGCAGAGCAAAAACACAGAACAGAAGTATCCAGAAGTATCCAACAGTAGTTTCAGGTTGTCCTCTGATGCCTTTTGTTAATCAGCTACAGTGATTTGCTTCCTTCTGGTTAGTGCACTGTATTGTCTGTGTGCTGTAAATAGGTTGCAAATCAGATTTTGTTGTGCTATGTGTAGAAGGCACCCAATAAGTCTGAAAAATAATTCTACTAATTCTAAGTAATTGCCTAAAGAAAGTAATTAAATATATTTCTTATTTTTATGATATTTTCCATTTTGTTAAACCAATACATTTTGATATAAATGCATGAACAGAAGGATCTAGTATGCACATTATATCACCCTTCTTGTCGTTTTTAGAAGACAGAAATATGTTGAGGAAAAGACCATTTTAAATGTTCTTGGTGGCTATTCTGAGACATTTGTCCCTGACCAAATCTAAGGTCTATTTGAGAAGGTGCCATCTTATGTTCATAGGTCTGTACAGTCATAGAATGGTTTGGGTTGGAGGACACCTTAAAGATCTCCTCATTCCAACCCCTCTGCCATGGGCAGGGACACTTTCTACTAGAACAGGTTGTTGTAAAGTCTTCCCAGAGCCTTCCCTTGAGGCTGAACAGGCACAGGAGAGGTGCTCCAGCCCTCTGATCATCTCTGTGACTCTCCTCTGGGTCCATGTCCTTCTCATGTTGGAGAACCCAGAGCTGAACACAGGAATCCTGGTAGGGAGTATATGCAGATATATATATGGATATATATGGATATTTATGGATATGTACAGGCAGTAGAGTTGAAAGATAAATTTTAAAAATTGTGAGTAAACCTGCAGTGTAAACCAGTCTGTTCAGAAAGGAATTTAAGTTTCCAAGAAAAGTAAAAGTTTTCACGTTAACAGGTAGTATACAGTGAATATTTCTTTCTTTACATAGTACTTCTCTTTAAGTGAGAGGTGTTATAAGTAACTGTAAAATGAATGTCCATTGAATTAGCGTGCAAAATGTGAAAAGGCACAATTTTCCAGTGTCAGAAATCTACATTTTTGTCATTCCTCAGTTCAGAAACACATACAAAGAAAAGGCAAATTAGGTTTAACACCAGATTCAAATGCAAATATTTTTTGACTTTGCTTCAATAATTTATTCTTTTTCAATATGTGCATTTCTCCCTGCTTTAAAATACTCAGACAACCTCCATCTACTGAATTGGTCCCTTTGCTTTCTAGTAAATATTTTGACTAGGATTTTTTTAAAACAAAAACAAACACACAACACAAATGATTACATTTTATCTTGTGCTCATCTAATGTCACAGTCTGGTTTGAATGCAGTTGGTACCAGACTATAACACAAACTTAACAGTCTTAGGGGGAAAACATGCTTTCTTTCACATACAAACAGGTGAAGGCTATGAGAACAACAAACACAAATGTTAATGACTGTAGAAATGTCAATAGAAATATTGATCAGGAAAGGTCTTTGTGTACTTTAAGTAAAAAGACTTCCCCAGCTAGTACTTTTTTCTTGTCTGATGGAAGGAGGGGAAGGAAAGCAAGTGTACATTTTAAAGAAAAGAGCAAACACAACTTTTATGGGTAAAGTGATGTACATAAAGAAGACAACTAGTAAAACATCCTAACTTTCAGATGCCTAGGAAGATTAATGCCAGCATAAATATCCTTGGTGTAGGAAACAGTCCTAACTCTGTTTAAGTCCCTATCTCTCTATGGATTGAATGTGTTCACATGTCAAACTGATTTTTTTTCTCTTTCACAATCCTACTTCCATCAGACAACATGTGGTAATTTAGAAATAATAAATGTTTTTGCAAAAGTATTCATTAGAACCTCTTTGTGCAAGGCATGTTGTTTCTTTGTTTAGACTTTTTTTATCAAAGATTTTCTATTGAGATTACCTCACATGATCTTCTTGAAGTTTCTCTTAATGGACTGAATACATTGTCTGCTTCAGGCAACTAAAACAGTGTGTAGAGTCTAGAAGGTGGTAAATTATTGTAATTTGATCAGCCTCAAGGATGGAAGTAAAGCTGGTTTTATCCTCTGGATACATGCCATGCTATGTGGCAGATTTTGAACAATATTGTGCTCTCCAGAAAGAGAAAGAGTGTGTGGGGAAAAAGAGGGTTCATGTAGTGAACTAAAAAGTCTCATAGTGGAGACTTCTTAGCTGGAAAATCCAGCAAGGACAGTTACACAGAGGCATCAGCACTGCTTCAGCAGGTGCCTGAGCTGCAGATTACTGGATGCTGGAATATGTGCAGTGAAGTATTTCTGGATATGCTTTTTTGTATTCTTTCCGAGGCAGTGCCAGGAGAAGGTACCAGGCAACCCCTTGGACTGACTTGTGTTGGCTGTTCTTGCAGTTTTAAGACTAAAGCAAGGGGGTTCCAAAAAGTCTGTGCTGCTGCAGGTGAAGACTTTGCTGTGTGATTGGCATCTTCCCCACTTTGGTACTGAAAGTATGATTTGTGCATCATCGTGTCCTACACAGGAGCAGAAAAAGAGTTGGAAGGGAGAAGCTGTGAAAGACAAACAGTAGCTCCATAACACAGGAGCTTTTCTACCAGAAAAGCTCAGAGATTTGAAGATGCAGTGATTTTTAATTTCTGTCCCCCTCCTCCTTCCCCCTAAAATACCCCAGAACTGAGAAGTGCAGAACTGAATCCAGTGCACTGCATTTCCTATTTATCCCATGTCTTTGTTTTGTTTCCCCTCTGTCTTCCTAACACTTGCCTGAGGGTATTTCTTCCTTTGTAACTTTCTCAGTGTAAGTCTAGCTTCCTTTTCCCTTGCAGATGCTGCTCTTTCTAGAAAGATATTCACCTGTTTCCCATTTTTTGGGGAGACTGGAGAAAATGGATGATCTTTTCTCCTGCTTCAGTATTCAGAGTTTGTATGGTATCAGCCTGGAGACTGAAGCAGCAGATTGGCTCCACACCCCAGGATTTCCAGAGAATCTGAGCCCTACCACCTGCACCCAAAACCAGACAAGGTTGCCTGGCTAAGACTTTGATATCAGACTGCAGATCTGACAACCCTGCAATCTGAACGGTGCCAGAACAAGATTTAACCAGAGTGTGACAAAGTAGCATACCTTGTAGCAAAGACATAGTTAAAACATTTATTCATCCTGATTTTGCAAGGTATTTATGTCTTGCCATAGCAGCCTCAAGCATTTTCATGTTGGCATTTCTTGTAAAAAACACTGCCATTTACTGCCATAATTTTTTTTTCTTTTGTTATGAACACTGAATTTTTGCTCTCGATACAGACACAGTTTGATTATAGCACCACTGGAGGAGTCTGAGAGCCCATGGGTTAAAAATTGTAATTAAATACTCAAGATTGCAATAATCACATGTAATTTTATTAGGTGGGCCCCTCAATTCAATTTCTGCTCTGCAAGAGGGATTCTCACTCACTCTATGCATATGCAATTATGTATGAGAATTAGTTACAGTATCTTCCACAGAGATTTAATCCTTCACCTTTCCCCCAAAAATGAAAATGCAAGAACATTCAACAGAGCATCTCTGCATAACGTGTTAGCCACCACTGTGAATGGAATTTTGTTCAGAAATATTAAAAAAACTCTGATTTCAGCCCAGCGTGAACCAAAGTTCTGTGTGTCATTAGCACTAACCAGAGTCATTCTCCCACTCAGGGAAATGAGTGGTACCTCTGCATCCCTTTGTACTAATTGCCAGGCCTCAGGAGTGGACCTGCTGGTGGGTTAAGTTCTTAATGCAATTTAATTTTTATTCTTGCCTTTGAAAGTCTCCTCTCTCTTAGAAACCCTGTTAGCCAAAGAGGGTACGGAGGATATTATATGTTTGAAATACAAGATATTATTGAAATACTCTTTGATGTTATTTTTAGAGGCTGATGGTTGATTCCTAAATATATTTGTTAGGATCCTTATAAAGTTTTGGTACTGAAAAGATTAGTAAAATTACTCCTTACTTATTTTAGTTCTCCTTGTCCCACAATACCCTTCATTTGCTCCCATTCATACACATTTAGTGTCTTGTTTAAATAAAGGTGTTTTACCTGTGTAATCCATTAGTATTGAGGTTGTAGAAGCCTGCACTAAAGCTTCTGCTTCTGTGAAGCTGATACAGATTAGCTTTATTGTGGTTTTTTTTAGTCTAGAAAAAAAGGTTAAAAAGAAGACCCACAAGAGTCTATTTCCACATGAAAATTACTTTGGTTTTGTTTTCTTTGTTAAAAAATTTGATTGAAAATCTGCCTTTCTGCAAAGAAAAAAATCACCTTTGTTTTTTACAAAACTGAATTTCTTTTCTTATTTTCTCTGGCTTGTTTGCTTGTTAAGACAATTCAGTCTGCTCGTTGCCAATGGATTTTCAGTGTGAACTATCATGATTTAAACTCTAATGAGATCTTATTTTGATAAGGCATAAGTGTAATGTTGAATTTGATGTCATCAAAACAGGCCACCTGGACAAGGTCTGAACTTACATAAATTTCTTGTAAGTTAAAAATTTTATTGGTCTTTTTACTCATAACCCACCTCTAATACAACTCAATGTGTATATCTGGTTAATCCTCAGAAATTTTGGTGTGGAAGAACAGGCCTCTTCAAAGCATTGAATTTCAAAAATTTTCTTGGGCCCTTTTCAAACCTGTTTAAAAGAGGTGGATGTTAGGATGGAATTTTTCCAACACCAAGAGAAATCACACTGTAAGCTGGTCTGGAAATAGATTTGTCATGTTACATATTAGCTAGAAAACCAGCATTTTTTTTTTCATTAAGCACCTTACACTCTTTTATACCCCTAGATGTATACTGGCAACCCAGAGTTAAAAAAAAACTTATCCTGAAAATCTTAATGCTATAGGCTTCAAAATGACTGGGTTAATTTAGAAACAATTATATAAATCTATAGAAACTTCTTTTCCCTTGGGAAAAGCACAATCTCTTTGGAGTAGCCAAATTGTCTATCTCTATAAAGTGAGGTCTAATTATGTGCGTGGGTGAAGCTATAATAACATATTTTTTAAAAGATGTGATTGTTTTTGTTCATACAACTCTTATTACAATGGAATAGGCAGATAAAGAGTGAAAAATACTGTGACAGGAAATTTTCTACCCATAGAAAACATTTGGTTTTGGACACAAACTGTCCAAGGCTGTATCCTGTTGATATAGCTTGATATGTCTTTCATAACACCACAAATGCATTAACTCCAACAAACCAAAACCTCTTGAATAAAACCTATATAACATCTTTATCCTTACTGTTAAGTAAGGGTTAATCTTTCAGAGCAGAATCTCTCTAAACTCTCCAACCTTTGGATCTCCTATAGTGCTTAACAACAATAATTAGTAATCATGTCAACAAAAAATAATTGTTTTTAGGAGCATTTTCCACTGTGATCACACATTTCAGAGCACTTCTCTGAAATATGATACCTATGATCTTTGCTTTTCCAGATGAGATTGATGACATTATATCTCTTTCATTAAGATCTTACTGATTATCACTCCAATGTTAGAATTTCCTTGGCATGAATAAGACTGAGCTTGATCCTGTGTGTGAGCATTTGCAGAGTGAGAGGCATAACTGCTTTAGCCTGCTTTGAAATCCAAGCTGATGGTGATGGGACACCTACAGTCTGCAATTAGTACCCATTGCTGGAAATTAAAATTCAATAATTATGAAAAATTAATATATTAAAATAAAATTAAATTCAATATTACCTAGTTTAAAAATAACATTATCTGCTCTAAACCTAATTTTAAAATCTAGTTCTCAGTTCTACATCAAATGTGTAATTTTCCCCATTTACCTTTGTTATCCAGACTCTCTACCAAGCAAAAGAACATGCAATGAGTTGCCATGTTTCAGGGCAGCATAAAGTGGGCTAAATCTATTTAATATGCTTCCCAGAATGCCTGATTTGCTTTTCTAGGCAGTTCTAATGTTTAACATCTCATTGTTAATTTATAATGAAAGGATATTTTTACTCCTATATCTTTTGATAGATTTAACACTGTGTCCTTCATAATTTAGAACTCTGTAACCCTGCTGGTGAACCACTTGTGGATCCTTCAGTTTAATCAGAATATACTATCAAGAACTATCAATGAAGCCAACTGATGTACTGAAAAGAGTAAGTCTTATGACAACCAGTAACATAAAGAAAACACATTTTTAAAGGTAACATATTCTTGTTGTAAGACTTAGCATATTCTTCTCCAAGATTACTTTATTTTTAGCAGGTAACATGCCTGTTTAATTGTCCATATAAAAAAATACCAATTTCTTGGACAGAATGAATGAGCTTTCATCATAATGCATTCATACAGTAAATGAGATAGAAAATGAACTGGGACACAATTATCTTGTCCCTTCTGCAGTTTTCTCAAGTTGTTCCTCTTACATTTCTACACTGACAATGCCAACTTTGTCAGCCTGTGCTTTTAGTGTTAGACCTTGACCTAGAACAAGAATGAGGACATTTCAGATTTCTACAGGATTTGTTCTTATTTTTCTAAAAGTGTGTGTTCCTCTGATCCACATTTTCTCTTGGTCAAACAAAACAGACATAACATGCTAGGAATAGCTGAGCCTGAATTTCACAATTCAGCAAAGATCTTAAGATATTTTCTATTAGATTTACTATTCTGGTCTTGTTACAAGATGATTTTCTAGTTCAACAAGGCAGGACGATGACTTGTTGAATGTCTTGAAAAGATAATTTTATGTTCTTTGTATTCAGGATGGTTTTTTGGTGCAGTGGCTGTGTTCAGTCACACTAAGAGCACCAGGGCTTGGATACTGAGTGCTCTCATACAACAAAGAGCAAGTAACAACACGTAAAATGGGTACTTGAAGGTGTCCTAAGTTCACCTTAGCCTCACCTAGAATTTCCTCTGTAGTGGATGGCACCCCATAACCAGCATGAACACTACTCCTGCTCTGCTCCTCTTGGCTTTGCCTATACCATAATTACAATCCAAATTACAATGCACCCTCTTCAGATGTTCTTTCTTTCTTGTGTGTAGCAGGCCAGTTCATATTAACATCATGACCAAAAGAACTATTCTACAATTGCAATTGTTTAAAGCTGTCATATGCTTCCCTAATGAGTTATGAAATTATTTTGATCTTGTTTATACAGGCAAAACCCAAATTGTGTCTGTTAGTATAACTACACCCTGGCCAAATTAAAATTATTTGTAAATGTGGCAGATGGTAGAGCTTAGCAAAGGAGGTCATTGTTTCTCCAGTAAAGCGATTGGGAAAAGCCATTCAAGAGTAAGTGGAAAAGTTTGAGAAGGCAAATGATTTTCCTCCTGAAAAAAAAATCTAGAAAGATTTTAGATTGTAAGGATAGATTGGATAAAGCATGTTGTTAGTAATATCAAGGTTGTGGGTTCAATCCCCATATGAACCATTCACTTAAGAGTTGGACTAGATCCTTGCAGGTCTCTTCCAACTCAGAATATTCCATATTCTTATATATAGGTTAAGATACATTTTTTTCACCCAAATATTTTGAAAGTAGTTGATTATCTCAACAGTAGATAGACTTATAAGTTAATTGAAAATATATCAAGTTTGAATGCATCTCATTCTAGACACATATGTTTTGCAATTATTCTGCTTCTGAAGTTCCAAATGATCTTTGATTGAACCAGTATTTAAATCAGCAAATAGGACAAGGAGCAACTGCACGCTGGACCAGTCCTGTGGGACATGAGTTTCCAATTTATTTTGTCTCTAATTAGAACAGAACTTTGAAATCTATAAAGTGTTTGTGGCTATAACTTTTTAGAATTTCTACTGGCAACCTCAGCTATCTTGTTGAGATATTTTGGTTTAGATGAAATATTTTAATGTTCATAAAATGTCTTCCTTTTACTTAATGAACATTAAATGCTTTATTTTTTAAAATATTAAGTCCACCACTTTTTTAAACTATTATGTTCACCACTATCTTTTTCCCACAGTGGCAAGATGCCTTGAAGAACCTTGTACTTGGAAATCTTAATTTTTCATTCTTTGAAATCTGAGTAACCACCAATGAGCCACATAAATTCCACAGCCTGTTATGGGAAATAGGTTGTTCCTGGGAGGCCAAGCTGCAGGATTGAAGGGGGACCTAGATTAGACCTCATCTAAATCAGTATGCTAATAGGGAAATGAAGGATAATGATTTATTGCACTAAAACAAAATAAACTATCTGGCTTATTAAAAAAGAAACATTCTGATTAAGGTTCAGCAATTTATTAAGAACATTTTAACTGGGGAGATCTAACTAAAAATGTTTTGATTTTACTAGACAAGGGTTGAATTACTGAGGTTTCAAGAAGAAATTATCCTGTTTTATGGAAACTTGTAGATTGTTTCCACCAAGAATTTGCTTTTCTTTGTAACACCAAAGAATCTGAACTTTAAGTCTTCTGGCTTCAGGCTTTAAACCACATTTCCTCTTCCTCAGATTTTAACTACACCTTTGGAATAGTTTGCATCCAGCTAAGCAAATGCTGTGCACACTAAGGACATGTTGTGTTTTGTGCTGAGAAGCATCTGGAGAAAGAGATAAACCTGTGTTGCAACACAAGGTTGTCCTGAGGGAACAGACTCCACTGCTGAACAAACCTTTTTTCATTCTTGTTAAGGCACTGCTTTCCAATCCTCACTTTCATCGCATTTGGTGCACCATGGATTTGAGTCTCTTTGTATTTGATATGGGGAGGAGACATTTTACAAAGGAAAAATAGCATCAAGAACCATCAGGCATAATCATGTCAGTGTAATTCTTACACAGCAACAAGATTAGTGATTCACTGTGTTTCATGCCAAATGCTTTGAATCAATGTGAAGCAAGCAAGAAAAGTAATCCTGCCCTAGAACATTCCTCCTGCCATCAGTGCTCCCCAAAATTTTTTTTTTAAAACTGGGGTTCATAGAGCCAGCACAAGCCACGGAAGCTCACACATGTTCCAGGCTGTGTGGGGGTTTGAACAGTCGTGATCCCTGCTCTGGCTACCTTTGGATAACTCTTGCAAGGGCTTGTTTTGTGTCTGCACGTCTTGTACTCGTTTACCAGGCAGTTATGGGACCAGAACAGAAATGAAGACACTTCCAGCATTGCACACAGATAACAGAATCAGAATGAATGACATATGTACCTCTGTGCTATCCGACCTGGCTGAGTCTTTTTGGACAAGGATTCTGACCAAAGGGCTTCTGCAGGCATAATCCCTTGGCTCAACTCCAGTATCAGCCTCAGAGGAAGGGCATGACCCTTGCTGACATATTTTTGAAATAAACAGGATGATCTCCTTCTCTGCTGTTTTGATCACCTACACAGGTAAAACACCTTGATCACCTACAAGGCGTTCTCTATGGCTGTTGTTCCCTCACCTGCCATGTTCTTCCTTTGGTTAGGCTGGAGCTCCTGCCACCCCCTCAGTGGTAGCACCTTTCTCCCCCAGAGGGCCACTGTTTCCCTGTCCCTCCCAGCTCTGAGTCACAGCTCTCCGGGAAGCAAGCAGAAACCAGTCATATGACCCAACAGGCACGCAGGCATTTATCACCTGCAGAGATGCACATTTTTAAACTCTGGAGGTTGAACACTCCTATCGCATCCTGCACTTCCAGCACAAGGAAAGATGGTAGTTTCAGCATTGCATCAGCATAATGCATATCTAATTTATCTTTAGGGAAAATGATGTTTCTCCCCCTCATCATAGAGAATGGCGGAAAAGTAGTACCTGTTCCTCCTTTTGTTATTGCCATGAGTCTTTTAGGTTCAGTTAAGATAAAGCACAAGATTATAATTATATATATATGTTTTCATTTCACTCAGCTTCTGAGACCTTGTAGGAACATAAAACAGGCTTAAGAGTCTGGTGAGTTGACAGGACACAGCAAGACAGGGCACATCAGCACACCTGATAGAATGTAGCAGCACTGGAGATGTCATTGTGGTGGTGACATTGTGAAAACACAATGTTGACAGGACCTGTGGTAGCAAAAGATGAGAAAAATCAGGAAGAGACCAGCTCTTGACATCTGGGAACAGGAGATGAAGAGCTTCCTTCCAATCATGATACACAACTGCAAAATCAATAGCTGAGGTTAGCAGGGACCTCTGGGGGTATTCTGGTCTAACCCCTCTTCTCAAGCAGGGTGACCTAGAGTTGTTTGTCCAGGACCATGTCCTGTTTGGTTTAAATATTTCCAAGGACAGAGACTGCAATCTCTCTGGGCAACCTGTACCAGTGTTTGAGTACCCTCACAGTGAAACCTGTTTTTCTTATTTTAAACATGATTTCCTATTTTTTTTTTCGTTTATGTCCACAGCTTTTTCTCCTGTCAATAGACACTGGTGAGAAGAGTCTTGCTCCCTTGTCTTCATTCCCTCCCATCAACTGTTTATCCACACAGAAAAGATTCCGCTGGAGCCTTCTCCTCTCCAGGCTGAACAGTCACAGCTCTCTCAACTTCCCTTCATGTGAGTGATGCCCCAAATTGTACAGAAGGACAGCTTGGATGAGCAGGGACCTTCTAGAACTCAAACAGGAAAAAAAAGGTTTGTGGACATCGGAAGCAAGGACGGGTGACTCAGGGAGAATACAGGAATGCCATTAGCCCCTGTAGGGAGAAAATCCTTGTGGACAAAGGTCAGTTGGAGCTCAAGACAGGCATACTTTTGAAGGACAACAGAAAGGCCACTTTTTAAAATACATTAACAGCAAAAGAAGGACAGTGATGACATTGCTCTACAACTTGATGAGGTCAGTCACCTCAAAAATAGGGATGTAGACAAATGGAGATATTTATTCCCTGCTCCACCTCTGCCTTTAGCACTGATGATGGGCCCTGATACACCTAGAACCTTGTCTTGGAAGATAATGGCTGGGGGAATGGTAAAGTTCAGAGTCACAGCTGACTCTGAACTTGTTCATGCTAGTGTGTCCTGAGAAGGATGTCCAAGCTAGTAAAAGGTGTCAAGAGCAAGACTTATGAGGAGCAGCTGAGGTCACTTGGCTTGTTCATCTTGGAGGAGAGAAGGCTGAGGTGTTCCCTTGTCACAGTCTAACCTTCCTCAAGCACGGTCTAACCACGGGGCCAGTGGAGAGCGAGGTGCTGCTCTCTCTCTGGTGACCCGTGGTTAGCCATAAAGAAATAGTATAAAGCTGCATCAGAGGAAGTTCATATGGGACATTGGGAAAAGGTTCTTAGGTGAGAGGGTCACTGGAACAGGCTCACCACAGAAGTGGCCAGGGCACCAAACCTGCCAGAGATCAAGGAGCGATGTTTCCAGTCATCCAGTTAAGGTTAAAGTGGTCCTGCAAGAAGCAGGGAGTTGGACTTGATGATTTTTATGAGTCCCTTCCAGTTTGATTTATTCTGATTCTGATTTTGTTGTTCATCTTTCTCCAATATATCTCCTTTTCTTTTGTGAGTGGCCAAGCTCTGCACATGCACCCAGATGTGCCTCAACAGGGCAGAGCAGAGGGGCAGGATCACCTTCCTCAACCTTCTGGCAATGCTCTGCCTAATGCTGCCCAGGAGAACAGGCACTGAGCCATGTTTTTGAGCTCAGTTGGGCTTCATGGGCAGAAAAAATAAGGAGGATCTTTAAATGAGAACGTCACTGCATTTGGGGCAGTTTGTGCCTTCTGCCCACTCTTTTGCTGCCAAGTGCCTGTGAACTATAGCAGAGTGGCAAAGTTTACATCACTTGACCTCAAGCCTTTGTGCAAATGCATCATTGCAAATCTGTCTTCATAAAGAGGTCTTGCAGCGTTGGTGCAGCACTTTGAGGTTGGGATTTGCCACATGTCAGCTACAAGTCACTTACACTGTGTGTAGATGCTCTTAGTATACAGAAAGTGTGAGGTAGCTTATTCTTCTTCCAGACTATGGCTTATAGATGCCCACCCTACCCTTCAGCTCAGTAACTTCTCCTGGAGAAGAACTCTGGGGTGAAAATGCACCACATTGCACTCACGTGAACAGTGTGAAAGTTCAGTTGGTAGATGGTACCCCACAGTAAGTGTAAACTGTGAAGCAGAACCTGCCTCCAATGAGATATCTTGCTAAAAAGCAGCTTGTTTTGCCCAGAAGGTCTGGCAGTCAGATATTCAGGGTGTCTGACACTTAATATTCACATCATAGCCCACAAAAACATCCATACAGAGCCTTTCAGTGTTGATAATGAATAACCCCTCTAGTAATTAAGCTCTGCACCTTTTGAAAAGAGATTCAAGTCTCCTGGGAATCTTTAATTCTCACATGCGTCACCGAAGCACAGGTTCAGTATTCCCACAGAAAGCAGCAATCCCTCTGATTTAGAGACTTCCCCACCCTTGGAACTGAGACACTGACATGTTCTGCTCCAGGCACTGGAAAGCTCAGCACAGCTCTCTCTTTCTTTATTTTTTTTCTTTCTTCCCTAAAGAAAGTGTTTCCTGTCAAATTAACGTTCCCAATTACAAGTGGATCTAATCCCTGGTGATTACCTACCTACCCTAATTGACTGTCTTGTTCCCAACCAAGGTTGGGTGTTTGAACAGACAAACAAAAAAAAGATACTGATTTGCTGAGATAGAGAGAAAACACTTACCTCCAGAAAATATAAGCCTTCAGAAAATATGAGCCAGCATTCTTTCTCCCAATTACTGCTCTTCTTCCTTTGAGCAATTAAAAATGTCTTGGAAAGTTTATGGGTTTCACAAAAGTTTAGTCACATACAAAGTCTGCTGGTCCAGCTGGTCCCTGTGGAGCTGGGATTAGGATACAACTCAGAGTTTTTCTGAAATGCATTGGGAATTAAAACATTTTTAAAAAATTCCACTTACCAAAGTAATGTGCTTCCCTTACTGTCTAATTCCTGATTTCAAGGTATTAGGTGCTAGTTTTATATTTAATAGGGACATAGAGTGTAACATGCCAAAAATTATGTGTTCTCTCTGATATCATCCCATATTGGTTCCAGAGATGTTTTTTCAAGGAAAAAAACCCCTGTTAATCACAACAAGATTTTGGATCACTAACACCTAAGTTATTTGTATTCATCTTGTGTACTGCTCAAAGTAAATATGGCAAATCAGGGAGTACGAGATATATAAACTAACAGGGAATTTCTGCCTGTTTTGGGCTTTATCTGCTGGTATTAAGTTACCAGAAATAAAGGAAGAAATAATCTTCTGATGTTTCAACAATGTCCTTCAAAATATTAGAGGCACATAGAAGAGCTCTGTGCCCTAAGAAGGAGTGGTAAAGAAAAGAGTGTAATTCTCTTCTGCTCAATTTCAACAGCACAATGCCTGGGAACTTCACCACCTCCAACACCACTGAGCACCATCCTTCCTTCTTCTAAAAAAACTTATAAACACCATGGTTCAGATCCAAATCTGAGTTGACTGATAGTTTTTTACTGACTTGAAGAAAAGTGTCCTGATCTACACTGTAGAAGGATTTCCTCTACACTGCAAAAGGAGAGAACTGTAAAAGGCTTCTAAAAGATTTTTGAACAGCCCCATGATCCTGAGCAAAGCCCTTCACTAGCCTCACGTGTGCTAGCCATCAGATCCAAAGAGACATTTGGGTGCTGTCAATACACTACAGCAGCCAAGAAGAGTGACAGGCACCTTGACATATTGGTTTTGTTAGCATAGGAGAGTTACATGAGAGCCTGATGACAGAAGATATCGACTCTGACTATTGGTTGCAAAGTGATTTATCAACCTTGTGTAAGTGGAAATGTAAATTAGAGGGGAAAGGATTTAAGTATGCAAATTAAACTTATTGTCTTATATGGAAATGCAAAATAGGAAAAACATGGCTGAAGAATGGTATTGGTACTAAATGGCTGGTACTAAAGTTCCTAAATCATCAAAATACCTCCCAGGACAGGTTTTTCCATGCTTAATTCAATGAGCACTTACAAAAGAAAAGGGAAGTGGTGTAGGAGGAATGGTGAGGAACAGGAAGCACTCTACATGTGTTCCTGATACAGTTCTGCATTTTGGTAGCTCGTGATCTTGCTCAGCATCATTATGCCCCTACCTACATTTACCAGCACCAAGCAAAGGGGTACTTTTTAGTCAATCAGATCATTAAATAACTGTGCAAATGCAGACTTATTTGCAAGAAACACATACCCATATGTTATGTTAATGCTCCAGTGGATACTGTTCCTTAAAGGAAGATATATTTATTTCACCTAAATTCTGATAAAACCAGAATGAGAAACAGCCCCAGCCACAATAAAATGGAAGCCAGTTCTGTCCAACTTACTGTAATGGCATCTTAAATACACTTTATCCCTTTTTTACAATGAAACTTTTGAGTCATTTACATTCACTGTCTAGTGGAAAAAACAGTGTACTCAGAGATGGTGTCTTGCAGCCACCTCAAAAGCCAATACCACCTCCTAAATATTTTAATGAAAATAATTTTTAATCCTGATTGATTGTTCATTTTTCTGCCTGATACTTTTTTTTTTTAGTAAAGTACATTTGTTAAAGCATTAAATTGGTCAGGATTACAAATAACTTGCCCTGACAGCTGGAGGGCAGCATTTCCCTCACAATGAAAAACAATCTGTCAGAACAGTAATTAGTATGTTTCAACTAGAGAGGACCAATAATTCTTCAAAATCACCCCTGATTCAGCTGAAATCTGAATCAATCTCCTGAGGAGTTTGGGTGAAGAGGGGTCTAGTCCTTCATTTACAAACAGCTTCAGTGTCCATCCTTGGCACCCCATTGCCACAGAAGGGAGCAGGATAGACCAGCACCCCAGGCAAGATCTAGGGCTACCACCAACATTCCAGGGCCGCTCCCCTGCTGTTCCTTCTAGGAACTGACTGTCAAGGTTTTACTCTTGAAGGAGTATAACTTGGCTGGATCAGGGAGACACATCCCGTATTTATAGGACACAGTAAGTTCATCAACAAGGGTCTGGGCAGAGCCCAAACTGCTGTCAGTTGGGTTGGGCTCTGTATTGGCAGACCTGAAGTTGCTGGGGAGGTGGAAGTGTGGCGGCAAAGGAGGATAAGGAAGGAAGCATCAGTGGAGCAGTGGTGGATGGCCAGTGAGAGGGTGAGGAGGGAGCAGTGGGAGCCTGGATTGCACTCACTGCACAGCACAGGTGAGCCTGAGCACACCTTTTGACCTGGGTGTGAGCTGCCTGCCTCATGGAGCTGAGTTCACACTGCAGGCTATTTCCATATATTATTAAAGTCTCATCAGTTTAGGCATACAACCCAGCTCATTTTTGTGTACCCACAGATTACAGCTGAAATTATGAGTGATCTTCTGTAGGAGATGTGGGTTACATGCAAAATAAGCACACATGGTATTGTCTTCAATACTTGTTAGTTATGTTCCAAAAGAGAAAACCTAGAGCTGGTTTTAATTAACATGTACAATGGAAAGTTTAGGTTACAGCAGCAAGGACTGAAAAGCTCTCAGTTAAATCAAATGCCACCATGTTTTAATTCCACTGAAGTGAGGAACACCCTTAACCCCTGCCTAAGTCTGAATATTTCTCCCAAGATTTATTTGGTTTAACAATAGTCATTCTGAATCCATGTTATCCATGGAATTGCCTGTCATGGTTTAACCCCAGCCAGCAAGTAAGCTCCACACAGCTGCTCTCTCAATGCCTAACCCTGAAGGAACTCAAGAGAGAATCAGAAACATGGGAAGGTGAGGAAAGTCATTGGTTGAGATAAAGACATTTTAGTAAGTAAAGCAGAAGTTGTGTATTCAAGCAAAGCAGAACAGGGAATTAATTCACTACTTCCCATGGGCAGGGGTTTTGTCATCTCCAGGGCTCCATCATGCATAATGGTGACTAGAAAAGACAAAAGCCATCACTCCAAACATCTCTTTTCTTCTTCTTCCTCCCAATTTATATGCTGAACTTTATGTCATATGGTATGGAATATCATAGAAACATAGAATCATAGAATTGTTTCAGCTGGAAATGAGTCTTAGATCCTTGAGTTCATCAGTTAACCCAGCACTGCCAAGTCCCCCACTAGACCCTGTCCTGAATGCCACATCTACACATCTTTTACCTTTAGGGATGGTGACCCCCACTTCCCTGGACAGCTTGTTCCAGTGCTTGGTAAGCCTTTCCATGAAGAAATTGTCCCTAGTATCCAATCCACACCTTCCCATGTACAACTTGAAGCCATTTCCTCTTGTCCTTTTGCTTTTTGTTTAGGAGAAGGGACCGATCCCCACCTGGCTGCAGCCTCCTTTCAGGTGGTTGTTGACAGTAATAAGGTCCCTCCTGAACCTCACTTTTCTCCAGACTAAACATCCCCAGCTCCCTCAGCCACTCCTCATCAGACCTGTGCTCCAGACCCTTCCCCAGCTCCCTCAGCCACTCCTCATCAGACCTGTGCTCCAGACCCTTCCCCAGCTCTGTTGCCCTTCTTTGGACTCACTCCAATGTCTTTCTTGTAATGAGGGACCCAGAACTGGACCCAGATTCAAGGTGCACCCACCCACTGCTGAGTACAGGGGGACAGTCACTGCCCTGGTTCTGCTGGCCACATTATTTCTTATACAAGGCAGGTGCCATTGGCCTTCTTGGCCACCTGGGCACACACTGGCTCACGTTCAGCCACGGTTGACCAGCACTCCCTGGTCCTTTTCCTCTGGGAGTTTTTCCAGCCACTCTCCCCCCAGCCTGTAGTGCTGCGTGAGGCTCTTGTGGTCCAAGTGCATCACCCAGCACTTCACCTTGTCGAACTTCATACCACTGACCTCGACCCATCCTCTCTGCCTGTTCAGAACCCTCTGCAGATCCTTCCTACTCCCCAGCAGATCAACACACTCTTGTGTATATACCCCTTTTGTCAGTTGGGGTCAACTGAACTGTACGTCCCCTCCCAAGTCCTTGTGCACCTTCAGCCTCTTTGCTGGGAAAAGTGATGAAGAGGAGCAGAAAAGAGGAGCAGTGATGACTCTGTGTCATCACTGCTTAGCAATGGCTAACCATCCCTGTGTTATCAACAGTGTTTCCAGCAAAAATCCAAAACACAGTTCCAAACCAGTTGCTATGGAGAAAATTAACTCTACCCCAGCCAAAACCAGCACATTGCCCAATTCCTATCTGAAAATTACAACCAAATTATTAGCTTGCCTCCAATCCAAGCAGCAGGGGAAAGGAATCACTGAGTGATCAGCTCAGCAGTCCATTACACAAGTAAATTTGTATACATGCTAAGCTAATGGCATCTGAGTAAAGTAAACTAGAACATTGTGATACTAAACAACAGGACTGCATTATATTTTCTGCACTCACTTTTTATTTTTGAGAGCCTTAGATGCTGCTTCTTTTGTTTTTTGCTTTCCTTATTTTCACACCCATGGAGTATTGATATCAGCTTCCAGACACCTCAAGAAGCAATTTCAAAGAAGCTCCTGACATGATTTGTGTACCAGTGGTCAATTGTTCTATTTTCTCACAGAAGGTCATTGCTAAGACAAATGCCTGACAGAAATCTGCAGTCTTTCATCATTAGATTTTTCTGAGTTGATGGATTCCTACCTAGGGAAGCTTTACACAAACTGCACTGAGAGAGGCAGAAAGACTCTACTGTGGGTTTTTACCATTTTATCTCCAACTCAATGCTTTACAGACTGTTTCTCAGTGGGAGCCAGGTCTGCTGTGTCTTGGGCTATCTGCTGCTTCCTTTTCAAAGCAGTGGTCTAATGCAGGCTAGGATTTGCATTTTCAAATTATTTTTTACTACCTTCTGGCTAAAAAGTTAATGCCAAACTGGTCATAAACTGAGGTTAAGCCAGGTCTTGAAGCTATCTTTTGGGCAAAAAGATTTCCTTATTTGTGAAGGTGCTGTGGGGGTTGCTGGAAATGCATACAGATCCAGTACTAACAGCACAGCAGTGTTGATTTTCACCTTCTAAGGACTTTGTGGCTTTCTACATGGAAATGCTGAGCAGCTTCTTTTTTTTTTTTTTTTTTAGGGATGTGAGTTTTTAATTATTGTATTAACATTGTCAACTGTCAAACGCTTTGAAATAATTTAATATTCCTGGTCTCCTTACAACCTGTTTATTGATATTCATGAAGTGAATCCCCTCTTGAGATGTCTAGACTGAATGTCAATATGGTTTATAGATGAAGACATGGTTTATAGATGGAAGGTATTAATAATTGAATCCTGAAATTGTTTAATTTTACTTCAATGAAAGGCCAGGCAGGACAGGAACCAATATACCCTTTTACTAAATTGATGTACAAGTGAGTACAGCAAATTGGAATAATTTCAACCATCAATGATAGACAAAAAAAATGATTGACTTTGAAGGCATATTTTAATAAATAAACTTATTTTGTTGTAAGCATTTTCCTGGATGAAATTCCTTCTTGACACATAAGACATGATTAGAGATCTTTATTGTCTACATGCACTAGACATAACTTACAGAAGATATATTTTAGCCTTCTGCCTCTCCTTGAAAGTCATACAAGAAAGGACTGAGCAGAGGCATGTTTACAAGAATTATCACAGGAGTAATATTTAAGGTCTATGCAGGAAATGCAGAATAAATATTGTTTCTCCTGTATTATTCATAATGTCACAATAGCTGGTCATAGCACTTCCTCTGTCCTTATGAAATATTCTTATCCAATAGTCTAATCAGGATGAGAAAAGGTCTGGGAATGCCTTGAAGGAGAAGATTCCTAACCTTTCAAATCAGAGAAAAACTTCTTTCATGGACAAGCACATGACAAATGCAAACCTAGAGAAAAGAAGAAATATTGTCCAATCTGTAAATCACAATAGCTCTGCTGGAAATGTTGGGGTCCCAAAGGTGCCAGCAAGCTTTCATGGAGACCACCTGATCAGTGCCTCACTTGCTCCTTAAGTCTATAACATTTTCTACCATTGCGGTCTCATTGATCAAATATCCACAGTCTGATCCCATGCACACTGAAGTCAACATGACTTTGTTTCTTACTTGAAAATATGCATTTACAGCTTCCTCAGTTATGTTGTAATCTCTGATAGATGCAGTATTTATTGTTTATTAGTATCTTAGGTTTCTACACCATTTTTTAGTTTTATTATGACTAGAATCAAAGTGTTTGATTGCTTTCATAAAGGAAACTAAGTGTTTTTCTGGGTGCACATGTGACAGGAAGGAAATATTGCTATAGGTTTCCTGGTCTACACAGGATCTCTAACATCATTATGATCTCTTTTGAAAGGACATATATTAAATCCTAGCAGATATTCTATACTAATTCTGTGCCAGTGTAAAACAGTTCAAAAGTTAACTTCAGAATAACACCTGACTCGTCTGAGTATGAGCAAGGCTGAAAGATAATTTTAACTGCAAACCACAAGGAGACTTTAACGAAGAGATGGATACTTAGGTTTGGCCATAGGTTACCTGCTAAGATTTAGGATTCACTAAGAACCTCTCATTAGGAGGCTGATTGAGACTTTCTCATAGGAAAATACCATGCCAATTTTGGTCTTACACAGCACTGGAATGGCACCCATCTTTGATAACTATGCTTTTAAAAGACAGATGTCTCTGTTGTCATCACAGTAGCAAATCAGCAGTCATAGAATCATAGCCTCACAGAATCATTAAGGTTGGAAAAGACCTCCATGGTCATTGAGTCCAACCTTTGATGGAATATCACCTTGTCAACTACACCACAGGACGAAATGCCACATCCAATATTTTCTTGAACACTTCTAGGGATGTTGACTCCACCAATTCCCTGAACAATCCATTCCAATGCTTATCCACCCGTTCTGTGAAGAAATTATTCCTAATGTCAAACCTGAACCTTCCCTGGCACAGCTTGCAGCCATTGCCTCTTATCCTGTCACTGGTTGCCTGGGAGAAGAGACCAACCCCCATCTGGTCACAATCTCCTTTCAGGCAGTTGTAGAGAGCGATGAGGTTCCCTCTGAGCCTCCTGTTCTCCAGGCTAAACATAGAATCATAGAATCACAGACCACGCTGAGTTGGAAAGACCCATCATATCCAGCTCCTGTCCCTGCACAGGACACCTGAAGAATCCCACCATGTGCCTGAGAGTGTTACCCGAGCACTGCTTGAATTCAGGCTTGGCTGTGTGATCCCTTCCCCGGGGAGCCCGTTCCAGTGCTCCCTCAAATGATCCTCATGTGACTGACTCTCTAGACTCTTTCCCAGGTCCATTGCTCTTCTCTGGACGTGCTCCAGCACCCCAGCACCTCCTGAAGTGAGGGGCTCAAAAGTGAACACAGAATTCGAGGTGTGGTCTCACCAGTGCTGAGTACAGAGGGATAATCACTTTTCTAGACCTGCCATTCTGTTTCTGATACAGGTCAGGATGCCCTTGGTCTTCTTGGAAAGAAGACCAAGGGAACATGCTGGCTCATGTTCAGTCACCATTGATCAGCTCTCCCAGGTCCTTTTCCACCAAGTAACTCATGCAGAAATTTAATTAATGCCTGTGCAACAGTGGCCAAGAGGTCCACAACTTCTAGCTTCTAAAGAATTATAAAATTATATTTTTAAAAGCAGTAAAGAAAAGCTTTCATCACAAGAAAACATAAAAACAAGTCAAAAAACCCAACAACAAAAAAAAAGGGTATCTTAAATATTGACTTTTTCTGTCACATTTAGGTTTGTAGGAACATTACCTGTGCAGTGATATCCTTGACACATCTTAACCTCTGCTTCAGTGGACCCTATTTTCCTAATATCAGGCAAAGGTGTTTCCTTGGTCCCTAAGGGAAAATGTAGATGTCCTGCCCTTGAAGGAGTTTTAGGTCCAATGTTTTTGTTCAGTTCAGACATTTTTGCAAGTCTTCTCACACCTACCAGTGCTTTTCCTTCCTCCATCAATGGAACTAAAATGTTTTTCCCTTTTGCAACAGCTGGTGGACATCATGACAGAAAATCTCTAATATGAGATTTAGACTTCCGGCAACATCCTCAGACACCTCCTTCCCACCAGCTCTGACCTTTGTGGGCTGTGTCCTGCTGTCTCTGACCCAAGACAGATCACACCAGCATCTAGATCCTTATCTTGACTGAGACCCCCAGGATGTCTTGTAAAGCAAGCAGAGATCTGTCCTGCTGCATAACGTGTCATTTCCCCAGTCTAACTCCTTCGCCTGAGGTGAAGAGACTGTTGACTTCCATAAGTACAAGAAGGCTTTTCAATACTCTTTCTCAAGTATGAATTCCCACTAGTACCAAAACAAATCAATATCAAACAATGTAGAACATTGTACTGTTTACTTACGTGTTTGTATTTTACTGGGGAAAAATGTCTGTTTGAATCTTTCTGCTGTGTTCAAATGGGTGGCTTAGGAAGAAATGTGTAAGAAAATAAACAATTATATTCTTATATCAATGGATAACAGAGAACTGTGGTACTGCCAATTCTTTAATATGATTGTTGAGCCTAATCTTTTCATGTCAACAGCCAAATATACTATATTCCCTAACATTCCTGCGCGGCTGATCCGGAAATGTCACTGTTTACAGAGTGTAATGAATCCTGAAACTTGCTCCACTGGAGGGCTTTTCCTCCACCCTTTAGATCCACTGTCCTTTTTGTTTCTGTCCCAAAATATGGACATATTTTACCACAAGGTCAAAAGTCATGTCAATTAAACATCATAAAAGAAGCAAGAAGAGCTCAACCCTGACAATTCATGATGGCCCATGTTCAGCTGAATTATAAATAGGACTTGTACTCTGAAGAGTTATGTCTTCCAAGCTCCACACATAATCATGCAATAGATATCCTTGATTTAGATTTCAGGTGATATAGTGTAAATAATTACTCATGGCATAAAATAAAGAAATGGAAAATATGGTATTTGTATATCATTATGGGATAGCCATATGTCAGCAGACAGAATCACCTCTCTGAGTGAAGTTTGTACTTCTGAATAAATTTCTTGCATTGAGAAACTGGGAAGGACAGTGAAAGATTACATTATAGTTGGTTTTGTTTCCAGCTGTTTTCTGTTTCCAGCTCTTTCTATTTTACTTATTCCTGCTCTTTTACTGGACAGTGTTCTTGTACCTGCAGTGTGATGCAGATCAGGTAATTGATCTTAAAAAAAACAAAACAAATGAACAACAAGAACCCCCAAACAACAAAAACAAATAAAACAAAAACCAACTGCTCTTGCTTTTAAGTTAGATCACTGAATTGTGTATGCATACCAAGGAGAGGTGCTTGTGCTTGTAGGAGCACAACCAAGCAGAAGGAGGTTGGCACCCAGACATCAGCTGGTATTTCAGCAAAAACAATCAGTATCATGAAGCCCATAGACTAAAAGAACCAATATCATAGAAGCATAAAAGAGTTTGTGTTGGAAAGGACCTTTAAATATCATCTAGTCTACTCCCTCTGCAATGAGGAGGGAGCTCTTGAACTAAACCAGTGTTAAAGTTGGATCTCTCCGTAAACCATGATCCAAATTAAGTTAAAGCCCCTGGAAATCTCTTTATTAGTTTTAATAGATTTTTAACTAGGCCCAAGACAAGTGTACGAATTTGTATGTTCTGATCTGTTAATAAAAAATACATTGCTTATTTTATATAACACATAGTTTCTTCATCCACAAAACATTTGAGGCAACCACAGAAATGTGACATCATGAGAGCCTGAAGTAAATGAAAGTTGTGTTGCCTATGGGTCTCCTTAAATTGTGACCATCTGTTGGCCTGATGAAACAGGTGCAGAGCATTTGCAACTCCACTGAAGCACAGGGAGCTGGGTGGAGTTTTGTTCTAGCTGAAAATCTTCTCATTCTTTTCAGTCCATAATTAGCTATTGGCCAGTGTGTGCTGCCATTAGTTGAACCCAATACAATATCATAAAGAAAATCTGTTTCTTTACAGATCTAAAAATGTCCATTTTTTTGAACTGAGGATTATTTAATCCTTTGTATTTGGGGTTTGTCTACGCAAGATATAAATGCAGCAAAATACTATTTCTTTGAGCTATGGGCACATTAATTAACAGCAAGAAGTGTTGGAAAGAATTACTATATTGTCAGTCTAACTTTACAGACAAAATATATTCAGGCAATTAATTTTAATATGTTCCAAATTTTATTCACTGTGGCATACAGAATGGAAATGAAATAGCACTTAGTTGAAAACAAGGAATAGTTCCTCAGCTAGAGTTATGTTACTCTTTTTAATTTCAGTTTTTCTTTGCTAATTCCTGTAAGTTAAGAGCTGTCACACAATGCAGATTTGATCCTGTTAACTAGAAAAACAAGATCAAATCTATTAGGATACTCTAAGCCAGAAGATAGAATTTGCAGGCAAAAGTGACCTTTTCCTGACATAGCTATATTTCCATGGGATGTAAATTCCCCTGGCTCATGCCTACCAGCTAAAAAATATTGCCACAAGCAAATGATAGTTTTAACAGAATTGTTGCATGGGGCAAACAATCTGCTGAAATGGTTGAGAGGTTTAGGAAGCTTATTCCAAACCACTAGAAAATTGCTACAATAATTTCTGCAGAATTTATAGTGCCATTTTAGCCAGTTTTTCTTTATACTATCCACATTATTGATTCAGCTGTGCTAGTAATTGTAAGGGATGATATTATAATAATGTAATTTTGGCAAGATGCAGTACTATTTAACTAATACACTGTTTTCTAAAAGGATTCCTTTTAGAAACCCTATGGTCTGACTACATCATTTATTCCTTTCTTCCTAGCCTTTGAATACAAACAGAAATAGAAATGGCAGGAGGTAACAAAGCTTGTCATATAATCTCTTTCCCCTTAACCTTTATTCAGGATGATGCCTTCAGCTCATGAAAAGTCTGCTTTGGAGCAATGTGAAATGTTTGCTAGGAAACCCAAAGCAAAGTAAAATTCAGCTGTTTGCAGCTTTTCCTACAGATGTGGTATCCGGCCCATGTTTTGTCAAAAGGGTTGAATCTTTTGATTAAACCTCAGGCTAGTTATGAATGAATTGGAGCCAATTTATTGTTTTGTATTAAAAGAAAAAGATAAACCTCTGGATTTCACATGCTTCCAGCTACAGATTGACCAAAATCTGAACTGTGAAGTTCTTGTTATTGCTTCAAAGAGGGAAAATGCCAGAGTTGAAGCCTGGAGAGAGAGGGGCTGTGATGAGCAGAAGGGCTGCAGGCAGAGGGTTGCAGTTATTCTTTCACGTCCTGCACTGCTCTCTCTGAGAGAAACTGTTCAGATTCCTGATTTGCATCCCTGCCATAAATGAAAAAAATGAACAAAACAAGGTGCCCAGTAGACAGCTGAAGCAGCCTGAAACTGTCTTCAATCTTTGCTTTTTGATTTTGTTTCCCTCTGTCTCTGATCCTCCCCACAGAGACTGAAAACAAACCCACAGTGCCAATTACGACTCATCTCCATGATATGGACACTTCATCACTTTGTCCTGGACAAAACCCATGAGCTCGTTTAGGATATATAGTGAATAGTTGTCATTTAGCTTTGTGTTTGTTACTAAAACAGGAGAGCTGCAGAGTGAAATAAGCAAAGAATTTTTCTTAAAATCTGAGTACTTCAAGCATGTTCCCATTTCAGCCTTAGAGCTGGTTTCCAGTAACCTGCATTGGCCTTTCAGAGATAAATAGAAGGTGCAGGAAGGTTGTTTGTTTAAAGGTGAGTCCCAGGAAGCCAGTCTGTGCACGTGGTGAGAATGGTAGCTGCAGATACAGGAAAAATGCAGTAATAAGGCACCTTGGTTTTAGAAGCAAGAACCCACCACTTTGTTGTCCAGCATCTGCACTTGGCAGGTGATTAGCTATACAACCAGCAGAGAAAGCCAGGTGATGGGCAGATGAACAAAATAGTACCTAGAAAAGGGGCAAAGTAAGAATCCAGATCAATTGGAATGAAAAACTTCAGGCAAAATAGTATAACAAAAGCTTTAGTGTATTGGAAAAAAGAATCTAGTCTGTATAGAGGACTGCCTATGGGGATTAAAGTAAGAAAATAAAAGTAAAATTTTTGTTTCACAACCTCATGGGAGGGAAATAATAAGATGTGAATGTAATTTTGTCGCTAAACATAATAGCAGATAGTAGCACAGTTGTAAAAACTGAAGGGGAAGGACAGATCATCACAAATGATCAAGCGAAAATAGTTTAAGAAGTTAAGACATCCTCAGCTGGATTTTACCAATCCCCCAACTGAAATGTGATCATTGACTGAATCCCTATAACTCAACAGGAGAACAACAGGAGAGCTCAAAGCACCCTTCACAGCACTTTTCAATGCCACGTCTCAATAAGTTTTACAAAGGACTTCAAAGGATACCGTGCAGTTCTGGAAATATAAAAGATGTCCTCATTACAGACAAGATTGCTGGAGGATCGCTGCCTGCATATAGCACAGAGAACATGATCTTATTCTAGAAAAAGTGCCTGCAGATGACGTAAGAAACAAATATATCCAGAAAACAAGGTAAACTGGGTCAGGCACTTAGGGTGGCAGAGAATCCTACAGCAATCATAAGGTTACCCACTGAGGAAAGTTGGGCTGTGTGGGAGTACAGAAGTCCATTAACACAACTGTGTAAAACAGAATAAATGGGAAAACTCAAACGCCCAAATTGTGTCAGCAGTGCAAAAACAATTGGGAAACAGGAGCTGAGAAAGAAAGCCAATGGAATTATGATGGTTTCTAGTGAAAGAAAAGGCCAGCTACCTAGACTGATGAAAAGGATGTCAGTACTTGTTATAGACAGTTAAACTGGTGCATCAACAACCAATTTGATTTGCATCTGAACTAAGGAATCAGTGCACCACCAGTGATAAGCATTCTTTTTAGGGAAGGTGTTCTATAAAACTGAGTTTGGACCAATGACAGTCAAGTGTCAGATTTTATAGTTGAGAGTTCATGATGCACACAATCAAAAGAAACAGGGAAATGCAAATGCAGCATCTGTCATCAGACATTTGCCCTCTCTTGACCAGAGGAGATAGAATTTTCTCTATGGGTTTTGTTCTAGCAGTTCTACAATGGCTACAAGGCAACGGAGCTCGGAGGAACACTGAAAAGAGAGTGAGCCCTATGCTATCTCACTAGATTACTGAAATGCAGAATTCCAGTTGAGAAAAAAAGGGATTAGAGAGGCTGCAAAGACAGGAAACAATGTTGGCCTTTCTAATACTCTTTCGAAGGGAGGGAATGGTCCAACAATAGTCATAGCAATCAATATCTTGGAAAGTTGCATTATTTAGTAGGAAACAGGTATAAAAATAAGTTCCCACTACTGATGACTGTGGGCAGATTCATTAACGGCAAAAATTCTAATTTTAACACCAAAACCATTTTTTGGCATACTGAGTTACGTGAGCCATTCAGTCAAGAGGCCAGAATTCTCCACAGAAGCCTTAGTCTAAAACTTAAAAGCATCAGCCCGATTACAAATGTGTTTATATGTAAACTGAGCCTCTCCCTAGGAAAATGCCAAGCATCTGGCAGGTGCTGGAGAGGAGGCTAATGGTCGTTTATAACCTGGTAATATCCAAAATGAAAGTGAAGACTGCCATAGGAGGTAACTTTCTATATGAGATGGTTCATGGGTGAAAGATCACTGTGTGTAAAGCAAACCAGCAGTAATGTCAAAAGGAAGAGCAGGTGTCATAAAAATGAAAAATGGTGCAGTAAAAACCAAGCTTGAGATGAGCTAAAGCACGTTCTGCTGGCCAGTAAAAAAAACAAACCCTTACTGGGGACATACATGAAATAGAACAGGTTGTCCAAAATTTTCCGTACTTAAAAAGCCACCTGAAATCCCATATAGCTCTAGAAAATCCTGGGTAAATATGTTCACTACTTGTAAAGAAAATGGCATGAAGATGGAAAATAACCATCCCATTTCTGTGTGGTGTAGGTGAAGACCTTCATCCCAAATAAGTTGAAAAGCTGGATGGAATTACTGAAGCAGCAGTTGCCCTGCACAGAGATGCTTGGAGTGCAGTTCATTTGATGTCCGAGGTTCACTGAGATGGATCCAGCTGACAGGGGGCTTGTGTGTTGCACACAGCTGAAAGTACAGCATTTCCTACCTAGTTCTTCTAACAAAGAACCAGAAACTTATTCACTTTAGAAATGTGCATTCTCTTATGTTAATGAACATGCTACATGAAACAAAGATCATTTCTCTTGCCAGTGACTTCAAAGGGCTTAGATCAAGTGTTGAGTGAAAATACACTTATGGCAAAAATGATTGAAATTCAATGCCAAGGCTGCTCCAAAAGCTATTTTCTGTGCTCCTCCTCCTAAATTTTACCATTTTGGTTGCACTTTATCAAAGCCCTTGGGGCGTCTCTAGTGTAGTCTATATCGTGCTTGTTCTGACATTACATTAAAATGAACAGTGCTGCATGAAACTATCAGCACTGCATGCAAGTGCTGCAGCCTTGCTTACACAAAATATTTGTGATGTCTGAAAGTGCTGTATTGTACTGCTTGACTTGGCTTTCCTTGATAGAAACGTTAGGAAAGCCAGTATTTTAATACTGTGTATTGTTATGAGCTTTTAAAAAAAATGAATTATTATGCTGAAGATTTTTTTTCTAAAGAGATAACATCCCACAGTGCTGACAGGCTTTTTTCTCTAATGATATATGAATTGAAGCTAACAGGGGAGACAATAACTGCAGGCCTTTTGATTAATCTATTTTCTTTGGTCCTCTCTTTAAAATGATAGATTGGTCCATGAGGGCAGTTTGCCATAGATATTTGCAATAGATGTGTGAGCTCCAAACAAAATAAGGAACCAAGGTTTGTTTAATATATTGTAGACATCTGGTCCATTTTCACTAGGAAATTAGCATAGAGTTATCATCTAATTATTGTCATAGGAGAAAAGCTGAAAAAAGAGTCCAATATATCTGATGACACAGGGGTAGAAAAGATTCCTGTAGCATAATTTAAAAGAAAAATGTATTTTAGCTCTACAATTTGACTTCAGTGATTCAAATCTACCTGGATTAAAAAAAAAAAAAAAAAGCAAGAGAGCAAAACATCCCTTTCAAGTCGTGACATGCTTATGATAAGCCTTTCATAACATCTCAGTTACATTACTTTTGTCTGTTTAGAGTCAATGAGTTGCCTCACTTTTAAAAGGTAAAGACAAGTGATAGAAAAAATTGTACTGGATAGACAACAGCTGTACAATCTGTATCTGTGATGGTGATAAAATTAAGCCAGACTCTACTCAGAACCAAGTATTATAATTTCCATGTCTAACTCAGACCTGCCAAATGGTATTCTGCAAAATGCTACAATTTATAAAGCCTCTTTGCTAAATAGTGCTATTTCAAACATTGTGAAATGCCTTTAAAAAATTACTGTAGAAGCCATGGCAATATTGATGAGTGCAGTTCATAGAATGGACTTGACAATTTGTTGAAATGCTGTGTGTCTCCACCCTTCTCCAACAGCACAGCCTCCAGCATATAGCACTATGTAAGGTATATTTAATTGCTTCTGTGCACTGTGGTCTTAGCAAACATGCAAACTGACCAAGTGTGGGGAGAGAGGAAACGAGGTGCTGTTCTGGGGCAATATGCAACAAATATGCAGCCTGATAATTGAGGTGTGCTACACAAACAAATCAGATGGAGAGGCTGCACACTGAACAGAGGATTCTTGTTTGCTTATTGCAAAATGGATGCAGACAGCCCTTCTGTGATGGCAGGAGTGGATTATCACTCAACCAGTAACTTTAATTTAGCAAGCCAGAGGTGCTGAGGTGGTGTTAATGGAGGGCCAAACATTTTAAGACTTTGAAGATAAGTTAGCTAAGGACTTACAGAATTAAAACACCAAGGCAGAGATCCATCTCTCTTATGTTAAACATCTGGGTGTTTACATTGGAAGGCTTCCTGTAAAAGGAGAAATAGACACCTCCTGAGACAAGTTCTGTTGATTGGTATCTCTCATCCTTGGCTACCCAGGAAACATCTAAACTAAGCACTTCAACTTACAAAAGCTGAATCTGGACCAGTGAGTTTGACTCTCCCTTTTCTGTGACCATTTGACACTTGCAGAGGTGCAAGATTATAAGGAAATTACTACTTTCTCTTTTTTTTGCATGGTGTAAACATGGTGTATGGTATTTACCAATAGACTCAAACCCACTCTGTCGTTTGCTGTAGCAAATCTCTTCAAAAGGAAGAAAAATGAAGTCACATCACATTACTTCTTTTCAAACCATTCACAAATTTTTTGATCAACCTCAACATGTATTTTTAGGCAAATATAATAATTGGTTATAAAAGATACCATATGCCAGTGGCAGTGCCATTGTAACATCTATTTTCCTAGGAAAATATATATTTACACTGAATCTTTAGAATGAGGAACCCCTTTTATGGCCCACTTTGGGCCATGACACATAGGGGCTGATAAAAGAAACTCTCCTTTTTACTGCTTTGGAGCTACAGACCTGGGTGGAAAAAGGGATATAACCATAGCAGACAACTGCATCTAAGGCAGATTTTGCTTACAATAGAACAGTGTATTTCTGGCTTGTTTCCTTTTATTTCTTAAGTATCTTGCTACACTGTTTTGTTTTGTTTTGTTTTTTTCTGGTTTACTTACAAGTATGTTGGACAACTCAGATGACAGAAAACCACACACACCACCATGAAATGGAGGTGTTAAGTAGTGACATCCATAGCATTTCTCTATTGCTTTCTGGAAGTTAATGTGGCTATTCTGAGTTATCAAGGCTTTCTTCAGAGGGTGGGGAGGCATCTTTATAGTACTGTAGAGAAGTAGTAGTGCTGTAGAAAAATTCCAAGGGAAAAATCATCCCACATTTTTTTTGGTGCCCCTTCTGAGAGCTTTGCCAAAAAATATCCTTAAAGAGGAGGCAACAAAAGAGACTGAGTTGCTAGCTCTTTCTTTTTGAATGAAATCTGTCTTCCTACAACAGGGATAGAAAATGAAAAAAAAATCCAGGTTGTTAGAAGAAATGGAGAAAAAGAAAAGATATGGCAGCAGTATAATTCTGCCTGAAGGTAAGATACGTGTTGCAATGTGCACTGAATTTTTCACTGAATTAATTTGCATGAATATTGCACAGGGAAATGTGCATGTGCTATGCCTTTAAATGTAGATGCTTCCCAGAATGTTATTTGCATGTTCACAAATTATGTATTCCTATTGTACCATGTATTGGAAAACAAAAATAAATGCAGTTGCTACAAGGGAGGAGGTTTTTTTAATCTTTAATTAAAAATTGAATAGAAATGTTCTTTGATGATGTCAATCTCAACTTCGTTAATGACCAGATCATACCCTAATCCAGGATCTTTGGCAGATTAGGATATAGTGACTAATTAAACAAAAACAGTCAGTATTGATATATGAGAACAATCACGCAACTGTAATTAAAGTTGTAACAAATTGGTTTTTAGCATTTCATGCATTCAGCAGCAACCCAAATTGCACTTATTTTGCAAAAAATCCAATTTTAGTCTGTCTGAAGCCAAAAACTGAGCTCTTTTACACCTACATATGCACTGACACACTCTATGAAATCTGTTTTGACAGCTTCCTATAATATTTAGCCAACGATGACAGGCAAGCTAAAGAATCAATAACTAAATCTTTGGTGCATGTTGCAATCAGGAGCAATTATTTACATGTCATGTTGAGTCATTTGGATGGTGAATTATTGTTCAGACCCATCATTTAACCAGACAACTGTATATATGAGCTTTCAATTGGCTCTCTGGTCCCTTGGGACGTCAGCTGAATTATTCTGATGTGAATATTCATGAGGTTTGACGATGGTGTTTACCACTTCATTATGTCAGAGATTTAAGAGTTGTTCTACAGTTTCTGGAGGAAAGTAGCCATGACATTTGGGAAACAAACAGCTACAGTTACACCACCTGCACAGCTCACATGTGGAGAAGCTGCAGCTGCTCCAAGACAGCTCCACACATCTGTGCACAGTGGGGTGATGGGATTTATATGGGAAAAGCAATGCTTTGTACTGGATACAAAAACCAGTGGTTGTAGGGAGTCCCAGAGACTACCAAGTCTGCCTGTTGGGCACCCACCTAGGATGAATCACACCATGTGTGATTCCAAAGCTCACCAGGCTGTGCCTTGCAAGCCGTGCAGGTGGAATGCAGACCCCTCGGGTTGACTCTGATGCCCCAGATGCTCAGTGCTATCAGGTCTCACTCAGCTGCACTTCTCACTTGATGGCACTTTTCAACATAAAGTACCCCAAATGGAGCAAATAAAAGCTGAGACATGTAAAATCTCCAGGTACCTTTGAAATAACTGGATGTATAGCTTTACTGAACATAAAGTGGTCAAAGTAATTCTTATCCCATTTATCTAACCCACAGCTATAGTCTCCTTAATGACAGAGTGCAGAAAACTTTGATCATGGAATTCAACAAGTCCCAGTGATATTATTTGTGCCCTTTTTCACAAATGCAGCTGTTATTTTACAGGCCTCCCACGAGGCACAGAGACAGTATGTTCCAAGAATGGAAGAACTGAGTGCTCAGCACCTCTTCTGTGATTTAAACTGGATTAAAGTCTGAACTCCTACACTGATAATTATTTGAATTTTTATATAGTGGCTATATACTGTGGAAGTTGCATGATAGTACAAAAGTGGAATGTGACTGTTATCGGTTTTAAGTTCGATTTTTGCATTGGCCATGTTAAGAGGTTCAAGAGCATCTTTGCAGTTTAGAAACCCACAACTCAAATGGTGTTTTGCCTTTACCAGTTTACTGACTAACAGTGGAATATAGATGTATTGCCTCTGAAAAATTGTGCCTCTATTAGCTTCCAAGTGGGCAGAGGTTTACAGAAAAACTTTTATAGCATTGATGATATTGGCTGACACATGCACTGTGCTGGTGTCAAGCTGGCTTGAAAATTTGAGATGTCTCACTCTGAGTTTCCCAGACATGAGGATTTCAGTCTCACCAGCAATTTTGAAAAGTCTTGGATAGATGTCTTTCTAATTGTGGTACCAATACTTTGCTAGCACATTAAATTCTTTAAAATAGGAAAAGACAATATTACTGGAGGAGCTGACAAGCCTGATCAACAGGCATAAAGGTCTGGAGGTGGGAGTTAACATTGCTGCTACAGCTGTCTTCAATGCCACAACAGCCAAGTCCTATCAGTGCAAACCTTCTTAGTAGCTATCCCTTTTCTAAATGAAATCTTAATGAACATTTTTAAAAAAACCAACAAAACAAAGCAAAAAAAAAAAAACCAAAGGACACCACCAACAGACAAGATGGCTCACAAAGGCAGATAAAGGTGTCTCTAAACAGCAGAGTGTTTCAAGGAGCAATGGTTCTTTCACGCTCTTTAAATCAGAAAAAGGACACCAAGGACCCCTCCTTACAGTCAGTAAGATACAGGATTCAGTTGTCCACAAACTAGAAGGTCAGGAAACTCAAGTGCAGAGCCTGTGGAGCCTCCCCAGTTGAAAGCTTATTAATAATAAAAAGGATTATTCATTGCTATCAAATATAATTACAGGCATCAAACACCCTGGAGCTGAAAGACCATTTATTTAACATACAGAATAAGGAGATGTAGTTGTGTGATGCGCCTCACTGCAGCATCTTAACACAAGGTTTCAGGTGGCAAAATAAACTACATTACTAGAGCTATAATAGTGATTACATACAGGGATTTTATGTGGCACAGTATGTGCAAAAAAAAATTAAATTGCCACCTTACTTTTGTGTAATTTTAATGCATTTCAATGAGTATTTTATCTATCCATCCAGACATTTTGTGTCTATAACTTCAGGTCCAGGGACTGAACTATTCTGGAAGCCATTTTTAATGATTCCTTGACTGAGTAAATTACACAAGCACCTGGACTGTGATTTGTGTTTCTTAATCTGGAAGTTAAGCTCCAGCTGCAGCCCAGTGCCTGGGTCCAAACACAAAAATCAACGGATTTTACTGAAGGATTATTACTGACAGGTTTGAGGCAGATCTTTCATATTGGAGGAATATCTCCATAGCTAAACTACAGTACCAACAAAGATGAAAAACACAGGTTCACAGGGTGTGTCTATTTCTGTCAAATATTTTATCTGACTGTTTCATTCTTAGGTCTTGGCATCCTCACCACCTACACTAAACACACATTACTTCATTTTTTAAGTAAACTAACACTTTCCCTCCAGAGGAAATCTTGACAGTACTGAAAAGTTCAATCCCTCACACCCCTACTACTGGGGTGTGAGGAGGATGAGAATTGGAAAGATGTGACCCCTTTCAATTTACAAATGCCTCCAATCCCCATTTACAAGGGGCAAGCCTATAAGTACGTAGGTATATCTACTTCTTGCCCCACTTATGCCACCTTTTGGCCCATTCTTGCCTTGAGAACGTGCTCAGACTGTGCCCTGGCCTTGGGGGCAGGCAGGGGAAGGACAGACTCAGATCAAAGTGCCTGGGATCCCCTTGGTGAGGCATAAGTTACCCAGGCCTCCTTAAACTGCCAGGGCTCTTTCCTGTGCTTCCGTTCTCATTGGCGCTGCTCTCCAAGATACAGAGACACAAAAAGCTTGACAAGCAGCACAGAAAGGCAGAAAACACAAATGACAGCTTAATGGCTTTGAGAAAAAAACATGCCAATGTTTATATTTGCAGAAGCAAGGCAGCACGTCTTTAAATGACACAATGGGCTTCATTTGTTAGGGCATCTGATTAAAGGTCTCACATAATTTGTAAACTAACAAAAGCTTCATCAGGCACTGCAAAAATTTATTATTAGTATTATTATTAGTATTATTATGCAACATTTATACTGCAGTCAGTCCTAAGATTTCCAGACAAAAAGTGACAGCTACACAAGAAGTAAAAAGAATAAAATAAACCAACTTTAATAGCAAATGTCTGAATGCCTTAGTCACAAATAGCTTAAAATCTAGGTAATTCCCTACATTTCTTCTGCCAGTTGCCACCCTTATACACATATCTGAATATATATATTCAAATATATTAGTCAAAGTTCCACCATTAGTGAGAGTGAGAGTAGAACCTTTTTTCAGGATTAGATATATGTCATAATTATCTTGTTTCCCTGAAATATATGTGTATTGCTATAATCATTGATTACTTCCAAAGCTAAAACTTCTATCTAAACTAAAGGGTAAATGTGGGACACACAGAAGTACATGATATCTAACTATTAATTTTGTATGAACTTTATGAAGTGTTGCAGAAAACCATTATCAGTTCCTTTAAAAGTTTTCAGTATTAAAGACCATAAAAGTTAAAATAAAATCTGACCTTTTTTGGAAAAGACCTCATGTACCAATATTAACATCTTTTTTTTTTCATTTTCACTAATACAGTCAATTTTTCCCAACACCTCTTTGTATCAGCTGACAGATGTCCTTGTACTGTGTGGTTTTTTTCCCATCAGTTTTATTTTTTCTGCTTCCTCTGGGTTTTTAGGAGCTGCAGCATGCAGGGATGATGCAATGACTATGACAGCTTCACCAATATAAGCAAAGAACAGTACAGGGCATTGAAAAAGAAAGGGTATTTTTAGGGATCTAAAAAGGCTGAAACCACTGCTAAGAATTCAGGCTAAAGGCATTCCATACATGTTGTGAATGAGCAGCTAAAAGTTTGGCCTTCACAGCAGAGCTGATAGGAGCCCAAAGCAAGGTGGACAAAATGGCAAATAAATAATCAGAATTTTTAGGTTGTGATATTCTCCAAGAATTTTAAATCCAGTGAACAGATTAGGACATTCAGTTTCCTCAGGATTTTAGATGTATTTTTCCTGAGTTTAAGGTGAGTAACTGTGTGAATAAACATATATGTCTTTCAAGGGCAATAAAATTTAAAAATTCTTTGCTGACAACAACAGTGCTACTGACTGCAGCAGGCTCACTCTCCCTTATTTGGGTGGAAGATTTGGGCCAAATTTAGGGTAACTTTTGAATTAAGAGATATTAAGCCAACAATCAAAATGTCCAGAGAAAAACAGAGAAAGAGAAGTGGTGTGAGAAATTGAGAAAGAAGTGAACATGAAGTTCCTGCAGGAGACCAAGGAGAGAATACAGCACCAGAAACAGGGGACTGGGTGAGGTAATTACCACATGGTGAGAAGACTAGGAACAGGACCCAGCTTTGTAATCCACCCTACTGTGATGGACTACATTCCTGGCCCTGCTTTCCTTCTTCATCTCCACTTTAAATCCTTCTACATTCAAGACAAAACTGATGAAGTCCAAGTCAAATTCATCTCAAATACACACAGAGATTCAACATCAGGCAGAATTATTCAATACAGAATGAGCTTCCTTCCTCAAAGTTGTGCCATTATACCAGCAAAGGAAACAACACAGATGAGAGGGTCCAAATTGTATCTATTTCACTAAGTGTGAAAGGCAGGAGAAAATTAAAAGCAAGTAAGGTGAGTGTTTGTCTAAAGATATGTGTAGGAGTTGAACAGACTGAGTAAAATTAGAGATTAACTCCTAACCTATGGTACAGACAACATCAAGGTGTCCAAAAAAGAAATTAGAACAGTGAAGGAAAATCTGAGGTAAGCTGGGGCTGTGACAGAGTGGGAAGAATAGAAGGAACTGCTGTAGGAAGTCACTGTGCAGGGGCTGCACCCTGTGTAAAAGGAGCCTGTGGGAGTTGGTGGATTGCTACTTCACAGCCACTGAGAAAGAGGAAATCTGGAGTCTAGCATCAGAAAAAATATTGAACTGAATCTCCATGCCTGTGATAGGTACATATTTGGAAGAATGAGACCAAGAGGGGGCCATATCCAGTATCAGCTGTATTGGTTTGTACAGAAAGAACAGGGTCTTGGCTTCCAAGGCATCAACATTAAAAAAGTAATACAATACAGTCATTACAAAACAACAATTGAAAGCCCAAGAGAGTTATCTCTTTTACATAATATGTCTGTTTTCTGGTGAATTCTTTCGAAAGATATGCTCAATTAGCAGTAAGAAATAAATATTCAAGGAGACAAGAAAATGTGCTCTTAGTGAATTAGTCTGATTAATTACATTTGCAATCTGTTTCTTTTAGTGCATGCTTTCAAAAAATTGCATTTTTGATGAAGAATTGTGCTCTGCTGTTGAGTGTGGAAAAGGGCGTCTAATAGAAACAACCCATAAGCTGCAGGTTTATGCAAATATACTGGTTGCACATGTACACACATATTGTTCATTGTCAATTCACTGCAGTTGTTGGTTTTACTCTGTGAATAAAAGTCCCTGAAATCATCTTGTAGCTGCTGAGACTCAGAATAAAATGGTTGTTGTCCCTGGAGACAAATTTTTCAGAAACATAACAAAATATACAATATGTGAGAAATAAAGCAGTACAATTTGTTTGGGATATGTATATAGGGCACAGTCCACCTACCAAAAATTTGAGAAAAACTTTTATAAACTTTGTTGAATTAAAATTAAAATTGCTTTAATAAAGCAATTTTAATTGGCATCACTTGATATTGAAACTTTTCGATCAATGGAAAGAAGAATTGCCCATGTTGAGCACAGCCCAGAGCCCTCACCCAGACATTCCTGTGCATCTCCAGCTGGGAGCAGAGTCATGTGCAGGCACAGGGCTCAGGGTTTGTGGGCTTGGAGTAAAGGTAAAGCTGTTCTGCTTGGCATTTACTCTGGAGGATTCCTGGGAAATCTGCCAGGTTTGTGCTTAGGCAGCACAGGCTTTTCCATGGAGACTGTGGGGAAAAACCAGTCTTCTCTGGGTAAAACATGGGCAAACCCTCAAGGGAATCCTGAGAGGGAAAACTCAGAGATTTTGCATCATCTTCCTTACAGCAGAGGTGGTTCAAGCCTTATTTTGTATTGCAGTTAAAAAAAAAAAGGCATTTTTCTTTTAATAATCCTTTTAATTTTTATGAATGTGTGCTTCCAATGAAAAGTTTGAAGTAACACCTTTTTGCTCTAGAGAATCTCTGAAAATTGCTCAGCAGTAGTAGTGCTAGGAAGCCTTAGCAGGCGAATAAAGAGCCTGGGTTAGCTAATGATGTATGGCACCAGGAGCTCACAATGGGCTCTGCTTCCCAGGTTAGGAGCTAACAGATGCTCTGTGTGCCCCTTCCAGCATTCCCTTCCCATGGGAACCAAGTTTTGGAAGGGTGATGATAAGTTTGCAAATATCGGTGTCTCATCACAACACAGTCTTGAATAATGCTTTTTTTATTCAAGGTCTGGAAAGTTTTCCCAACTGCTGCTGTGCAGACAAAACCTCCAGCAGCTACGGGCTCAGGCACAGAGGCCCCACATCATTGCATGTGTTCCCAAGGTGGATTTCCTCTTATCTACCCTACACCTTCACCGTGCCTCTGTCAAAGCTGCCAGAGTAAACATTCCAAGCACACACAGGTACATCCCCACATACACACCAGCCAATATCTCTCATGCCTTATTTTATGAATATTTCTGTGAATGAAACCTCAGTGCAGCAAACATTCACAGAAAGACAACAGATGCAGTCATAGACACTGTCTGAGTGAACTTTCTGATGCTAAATAAAACTTAAACCAGCACTGTTCATCTCTTTATCTTTAAGTCCTTTGAATCTTTGAAGGAATTTTCTTCATACATGGACTGCCAAATCTGGCCCCTAACTCTCCTTTCAGAAGTTCTAGATTAATCCAAAACTCTAAACCAAATTATTTAAGTTTATTTCATTAAATTTTCTAAAGATGTCACTTTGCAGAAGAAGAAAAAAGTCTTTGAAAAGGTACTGACTGAAAGGTTAAAATTTACATTAAGTCTAGCATTATTATATTTATTAATACTTACTACATACCCCTTACAAGCCTCAAGATGCTTCAAAGAATTAAATTATACTGATTTTCAAGGAAGTGGGAAAAGTCCTGTCACATACATGATTTGAAATAAGATTTTTCAAATCCCTTAGAAACATTCAGATGGAAGCGTTTTTGCCCTACCACATGCACAGAGGAGAGCTCATCTTTTTTATTGACCTTCAACTTCTCTGCCTGTGCTTTGGAGAGGCCCAAGTAAACTGTACTCATCCCTGATCACTTTTTCTCATCCTCCCCTCAGAGATGACATTCCAGCTAAGCTGCTTTGTGTGAGGACATTCATGGTGCAGTGTCTGGTGTCCTACTTTCTAGGAACAGCTCAAGCATAGACATGCTGAAGATATTCTGCAACACTTGGTGTCATGGCATCTGATAGGCAATCTTTGACCTCTTTGTTTTCCCCATCTTCTCATTTTCTGTGATTGGGAACAGATTTTCTTTTTGTTTTCATGACTGCATTTTAAAAATTATATAACTTCCTGATATCTAAATTCTGAATTTAGTTAGGTTTTTGATCTAGTATAATGTTGCTAAAAAAGATCAGGCTGAAAGGGATCACCAGCAGGATAACTCTGTGAATGAAGGTGGAATAAAACCTGTGAGAGAGCAGAAGGGTCTGGCTTCCTTGAGTAAATAAATACCTTAAATGCAATGTTGAAAGCTATCCATGGTATCACACAAACCTATCAGTTAGCTGAGCTGAACTCTCTGTGGAACCAACAAACATGTTTAACCAAATTGTAGTTTATTCAAATCACTTTACATAGCTTTGAACTTAACTCACATTTATTCCTTATCCTGGCTTACAAGGAATTTTCTTTCTCTCCTTAATTATTTGCTTTTGTTTGGTTTTATTCCTTATCATGGCATGATCTCTGCTGTAGGAGGGGCAAGTTCCACATCAGACAGCTGTTCCAACCAAAAAAAAACCTAACCTAGATAAACAAGTCTCTAATCTGGAGGCATATGAAAGTTCTCCAGACAAGGTCTGCTCCTTGCTTGGGGTTCATTTTGCTTTCTGGTTCTCATATATAGAGGCCTGCTTGGGAAAATCAGACAGACTGTGTCTGCTTTGAATTTATCAGGCGAACACACACACAGAAAACAAGAGTGTTTAGACTCTGGGCTGCTGGTGAACGCTCAGAATTCCCCACTGTCCCAATGACTGTAGAGCTAGTTGGCACATCTTCAATAAAAAATTACATCAGCGATGCTCTGGAAACTCAATTGAGGCATAGGAATGACAAGAAAATAAGCAAATCCACAGTGAAAGCTTTGGCAAAAATTCTCTACTTCATTTCAAATGTAACAGCATTCCTAGTCTCTAATTTCTGTTTTATTTTTAGTGACAAATGAATTACTAGTACAGCTCCTCACGATCTATTTCTTTCCCTTTCTCAGACTCTTTTGGGGAGCAGTATAATTTTAGACTGTAAAAATATACGCCATCTGGTTTATATATAATTGAGCCACTCATACTCACATTTTTTGGATGTAAAGCCATGCTTTAGACAGAACTGGAGAAAGGCTCTGAGAAGTTACACATTGTTGAGAGCAAAGCTGACTCCACTTCTCTGCCTCTCTAGGCATGCCCTCCAGCTGGCCTAGGTTTTGGCTCACCTGTAGTGTCACCTTGCAAGAGATGACACAGAGTCAGAAGGGACGTCCACACTGCCCATAGAAATTCCTGTGGTGTTAAGACAAGCACTCAAAGAAGCCCCTTTTTTGGCTACCAGCCAATGTATAAGATCAAGCATTTGAGCAGAAGTGATGATTTTATTATTCCCAGAATGCTCCAAAGCAGAGGGGAAGGCAGTATTGTCTTGATTTTCTTCTGCCCCATCAACTCATGGTCAGTAAACTGGTCAGTATGACCAGCAGGTTACGAAGCCCAGTATTTGGGATTGGTAAGAATGGTGATATACAGGATAAAATGGGGAATTTGGAAGAGCCATCCATCCAGTCTTTTTCTCCTGCCTACCTCTATTTGCTAAGCTCAGTGTGGAAGTCCTGCTTGCTTACGGATGACAGTGCAGCTGTGTCATGTATTGGTTTGGATTTCCATCTCTGGCTCAACATCGCCCTGAACTGCAGTGGGACTCATTCACTAAGTAAAGTGTCCATTCCCTAAATGTATCTTCCTGAACACTTGGAAGAGAATGACCCCAAAGAAATTTGCTTTTCCTTGGCAGATACCCTAATGAGGTTCCTTGCTGCGCTACTGTCAGTAACAAAGGACAAATCTGTGAAGTTTGGGTCTCGTTGCCATTTCGATCACAGAGATTACAGCAAGGGAGTGAACAAGGCGGGAACAAATAGCACAGTCAAAACAGTGAGCAAATGTGCCGAGTGTTAGAAGTTAATGAAATACAGTTGGCTGCCACTGACATTGGGCAAACACAGGCTGCAGGCTTTCAGCACAACACTGTATTTGCTCTAAATGGGTTTACTGCAATAATTGAAACACAACATGCAATTAAAGCATATTTACTGCATCCTCTTGAAACTTGTGAAGCTGATGAGGAACACATTCATTCAGCAAACCTATCTCACTCTGTTTGCATTGCTAGCTGGGCTGGCAGAGACACAGACGGGAAAATTGCTCTGAAGAAAACAGCTCTGCTGCTGAGAAATGTACATTCTATCATCCTAAAATGCCAACTAACGCAATCATCAGAACAAGATCCAATGAAACATCACACTGATACTGGCTTTACACAGGTTTGTACATCTGCTGGCAATCTGTTCATTTATGCCCTGTTTAAGACCCAAGGGAGTAATTTCTTTTTGCAGGGTTTGCTGTCAAGACAACTGCTTTGGAGAAAGGCACTCTAAGGGTGCACATTACCTGACATGGGATTTTTTATCTTATATTCTGTTCAGAAAAAATGTAATTCAAGGCGCTGGAAAGATAGTTACCAATATTAATGTGCATTAGATCAAACCCTAACCAGTGTCCATACTGCCTAGATGCTTGCAAATAATGGCAAGGATCCTGCCATTGCTTTTGGAATTTGTAATACTCTGTTTTCACGTTCTCTCCTGCCTTTGCATCTTTATTTCTAGTCAGTGATCATGCACTTCATCTTAGTAGCTGGAATGTATTTAAAAAGTTGATTTGGAGCTGGAGCGTTCACACCTGCTGAGAATGCGCCCAAGGTGATTTCTGTGGACATTTGTGACAGATCCCTGACCATTAAAGGCATACATCCCTTACCTAAGCAGGAACAGGCACACTTGTCATTTTGCCAATTAGCAATAATCAATAAGGGAGACCATCCAGAAAATGTAGAGCTGCTCATGGCTCCAGAGCTATATGAAGTCTGAAACAGAGAAACTTCTTGGTTAGTACAGTGCTTTCTGTTCTGCCTCTCTCTAGCACTGTTTTTCAGGAGTTGGCAAAATATCTTTGTGGAATAACAGAGCCTGGGAACTTCTTTCCAACACATACATCCCATGTACCTCCCAGGCCCCAGTCACTACCAAGGACAGGAGCTGAGGTGAGAAGGCATCACAGAACATTTAACATGCAATGCCACCATGTGTCTGACAGACAGGGTGTCAAAAACTCCTCCCTAATGGAGGATTCCCAAACATTAAATTCTTGGATGATGGATTTATTTATTTCACCACTTCCCATCATTGTCCTCAGTCAATTACAGACTGGATAATGATTTAGCTGGGCTCTGAACAAGTCAATGTGCCAAGTCCTGCCTCTTACCAAGTTACATTGCAACATAAAGGGACAGGGGAAGGTCACCACCACACTGCTGGACAATTTGGATGCAGAGGCACATCCATAAGTTCTACAGTCTCAGGGACAAGTTCAATTATGCAACATCTCCTCTAAGCACAGCCCTACCAGTTGCTAGGTAAAATCAACAGTAGATAAAACACTTACATAAACCTATTTCTCCTTCAACTCTTGCACAAAATTCCTCCCACTGCAACACTAGACTAAGCACTAACAATGAGTATCATAAATTAAGTTGTCTTTTAATGGCTCAGGAGGTGGACTCTGTAAAAAGGTGGAAAGGGACTGAAACCTGGATTTAGAGAATGAGGATGTATTTAGACAAGAAGGATGAATTTCACTTCATTTTAACCGTCTGAAAAAAGAGCATCTGGGCTAAGCTCATTCTTTGTGCTCCCATCAGCCCTTTTCAAACAAAGGAGAGAAGCAGATGCTTACAGAAGATAAAGTTAGATTATCTTACGTGAGAAGTGATTTTGAAACACTTAAATATGACAAGACAAGGACATAATATATGAAGAACCATACAGAGGTCAGGGAACTATAGTTTTCCTTCACAGAAACAAAAACGTGAACAGAATAACTTCTCAGGTCTCCTGCCTTCCTCAAGGTCTTGCTAGCTAGAATTCAAAGATGAATCCAGCAGTTGTAGATATCACAGGCAGTTCAATGAAAGGTAGAATTCATAAAACACACTTCTTTAACCTCAAGGAACAGCTTGCCTAAACACTGATCCCTGGAAGCCAGGAGGATCTCTAAGCAGAACTAAAAAATGGGTGTAATGTGGTAGAACAGAAACCACAGCATTGTAATATGGTCCAGGAATGGAAAGATCCTTTGGAGTTTGGGTCTCATACAGTTAGGATTCATAAAATTGCCTCTGACTTACTTGCCTGAGTTTCACACGTGTTCACTGGAAAGATCACTTATTCAAGCCTCTCCTGTCAAATGGTGTGATGTTGTTTAAAATCAAAAAATTCTTTCTAGGACTTGAGTGCATTTTTTACATCACCTGTGAAGCTTTCTGGACACAAGAATGTCACCAACATCATAATCTGTGGCTGATTCATTAAGTGGTGGACTGAGAACCATTACAGAATGTGAAATGAAAAATTTAGTTAATAAGGAAGAGGTCAGACTATATGATATGAATTAACAGATCGTCAAAAAGGAATAGGTATGTGATGATTTCAATACTAATGCGATTTTTATTTGAAAACTGTGATTCTATGGCTGTTTGAGAAAAGAAATTATAAGAACTCTTTATGCCTGGTGCATCTTCCTGTCCTTCCTTCCCTTCCTGATAGAGGGAGGGTGAACACACTCTTTAAACTCATTTTCCATTAGCACATCCCACTGGTAGTTGCTTACTCACAAATACAGCAGCCTGATGGGGCCAGTGAAACAATGTCTGCCAAAAATGCCAAGAGCATAAAAAGAGTAGGCAATCTAAAGAATAACTAAGAAGCAGTAAAAGAATGACCAGGAGTCTGTATTGATGCTGCTATGAGTCTGAAACAGCATTTTCATTGTATGTAGGAAATACTCTGTTGCTTGTTTGGACCCTTTATGCCTTAGCACAAGATCTTTTGAAGGAGGAAATAAAAAGCATTCCTGCTTACATTAATAGATCTGTCAGTTAGGAGGCAGAAACAAAGTCAAAACCTTTAATGTGGCCCATTCAGCAGAGGTGGAAACATGGCTCTGTCCTAGGCTGATGTAAGTGTCAAGAAAAAATATGTCTCTGATGGACATTTTTTTACAGATTTAGCCTTTCTTTTGTGATGTGGAACATGACTTTTGAAACAAATTTGAAAGAGTTCAAGAGAAAGAATTCATGGAAGAGAAGAAGCACAGGCAATAGGATCCTTGGGATAATCAAACTCTTCCTTAAATAAAAAAAGAAACTGACAAAAATGTACATCTTCCTAACTAACAGGGGTGGAGTTGATAATCTCCCTTTATCTCATCCATACCTCAAACTCCATAATGGACCTAAGAACTACTATAAATTATGTTGATTCTGAGTCTACTACTCTTTAAAGCATTATGCCCCTTACAAAGTAATGCTTTTTTTAAAAAAAAGTCACTTTGGAAACAAAGGGGGAAGGCATTATATTGCACTGTTTTGAAAGGGTCTTTCCAGGATTCCTCACTTTCATTTTCCCAGAGGAATTGGATGGCTCCTCTGATCTCATCAGAGATGTGGTGAATAACAAAGCTCTCCTCGGGTTCCCCTATTGAAAGATGAATGCCTAGAGGTAGAAATGGAGAGTTAGAACTTGCAGTTCCTTTTCCAGCTTGGGGTGAACTTTATTTGCGTGTCTATCTGCACCACACCTGGACTCATCTTTCTGTAACTTCTTCATCTTTTCTGCATGAGACTTCTTTCTCCAAGGTTTGTTGTGCAGGGTCTTTCACCCTACGAAAAAGTGAAGCACTTATGTATTGGGACTTTGTGTTTCAGTGGAAATAGTCTGGCAGACATCTCTTCAAAGACAGCAATGGTGCCTGTGCTAAGTCACCATTCTTTATCTTTTACTTGTCTTGTCAGTTTTCTGGCAGACTACAGTAAATCAGAAGCATTTGCAGTTGCACAAATTATTTTCCAGGGCTGGAGTACAGTGAGTAAAGAGATGTGATTTGGAACTAGGCATGTACTGTCAGACCAGCAACCTGAGCTTTGATGCTCAAAAAATATTCTGTAGGCACCTGCTTTGTGATTTTGTCCTTAAACTGTGTAAGAGCCACAGTGATAGTGCACTGGTCTGTGAAGATACTGCTCGAGTGAATAAAAGGACATCTTTTTACATCATCTGACAAATACGCCTTGTGCAATTGCTTTCCTATCCAACTAAAAAAAAATTTAATGAAATTTTCCTCAAGTTTACTTCAGATGATTATTTGGCACCTTCAAATGGGCAAGACTGCCATAAATAAAATGGGAATCTGATGCAATGAGAAACAATTATTTCCTGTCCTAACAGAAGGAGATCATAAAGAAAGTGTTAGGGTTATTTTTTTTGATTCAGCAATTGACACAAAACAGATTAATCTCTAGGGAGGATCTATAGATTTTAGGTATAAACCAGCATTGAGTAGATAACTTGTGATTTCTTCTATTGCCTCTTTGAGGAGTAAGTCATTGGAGAGTAGTAAATTCCAAGTGAATGCAAAATGGCACTATATTGAATACTAGTGATTTTCTGATTTAAGGACTGGCTGTCCTCCTATTTTGGAGCACGCGAAAAAACTCACCACCAACAATAAAAAACCAGGGCTTTTAGAGTTGTGGGGTTTTGCCTTGAAAAATAAACTTCTGGGGAAAAAAATCACATTCCCACATTGTATATCTTCTACTGAACTCCTGAAAATTTTAATTAAAAAAAAAAAAAGAGATCATTCAGTTCAGCTTTCAAAACAAAACAAAAAGCAGTCACTGGGGTGAGTTCCTATCAAGGATTTCTCATTTCAAACCATCTAGAAGGGAAACACTGAAATTAGGAGCATGAAGCTGAAGAGGTGAGCTGCCTCAGAGCCAGGACCCAGGTTTCCCAATGAAAATCAAGATCAAGCAGCCCTGTGGTTCTTTGTCTAAGCTCTGCTCAGCAGCCCTCCTCTATCTCTGTCAGCCTGTTCTCTCTGCTTCAGGAGGAAATTCTGAAAGAAACTGATGGAGGCTCTGAAAGCATGGTTCTGAAGAAGATTACATAGGATACTAAGTGAGTTTCTGGAGAGTTTTGGTATGTTTGGGTAGACATGCAGATGGGTGAACCTCACTCAAAGTTAATTCAGTGCAGTTTTAAATAATCAGTAAAGCAAAGATACTGGGTGATCATGTAGGTTGGATATAAATTTCTACTCTCAACAGCTACATCTTGGACCATTCTTGAGGACCAAGATGTCCTGGAAGCAGAGTCTGTGCCCATACTGTGAAATCCCCTTCCTTGCAATATATGGTGTCTACATGCAAACAGCCTGCTGGAAATTACCTCTGACCTGTTCTAACATGCAAATTATGTCAAAGATTTGTTTTGGAGTTGGCAATTTTGGGACAAATGATTCCAGAAGCCATTCTAATGATTCAATAGTAACAACAATGAAGTCCTAATGGCCAGAAAACACCCTTTGAACTTAATGAATTTAAAGGTAGGACTATGCACCATGAAAATCAGATTATCCTGTGCTTTTCAAAACCATAAATCCTTGCCACAGTCCTCACCCTTTCTAACCCCATGATTTCCGTGGGAGATTTTTCTGCACTCATTCATCTGTAGCCTTTGAGACCTGATCTGAGCATGCTCCAGAGTTCTTGAACTGCTAAGTATCTACAAGAAGATAAGAAAGGAAAACACTGGGAAGAAAATAAAAAGAAAGGCATGGTGCCAGTATAGCAAAGCAATAGTCATGGGACTTTTCTTCAGTAGGGCTTTATATATATATATGTATATATATATATATATATATATTCTATACATATACATATATATGTGTGTGTGTGTGAGAGTATTCAAATATATGTAAAATTCTTAATGTACTGAATCACTCTTCTGAATGATGCTATTTATACAGCAAATAATTACCTTCCTAATAATATTGACCTTTCTAATAATATTTTATTAGGAAGGGACGTAGGAGATCGTTTTCTCTCTCCCCAGGCTTTGAATTTGGATCAGGAAATCTTCAGGAGATGTTTCTCATATTTGATCTTAAATATCTGTAGAGGTAGAGATTCTTTAATCACTCTTACAAAAATTTCAGAGCCTAATGCCATAAAAGTCTCATTCCTGAATGGGTAAGAATCTCACAGCAAACAGTTCAAATTATTTCTTCTAGAATGAATTAAGTTTGCTTTTATCAAAGCATAAAAACTCTTTGGCCACCATAAATGACCATTGACTTGTCTTTCCAAGATCCCTATAAAGCTCTTTGGTGTTGGCTTGTAACACAACTTCTGTAAATACTTGTATTACCTTCCAGATTTGCTACTTCTTTGATCACTACATGCTGCTTCTTTCAAATTTCCAGCACACCTAAGAGCTATCATGAGTGCAATGGCCCCTTAGGCTTTCTAGTGCTTTACTTTATGCTATACTGAAAAAAAAGAGAAATCATTATTCTTTGTTTCCAGCTTTTTTTGACAGTTCCAAATTCATGAAAGAGCCCAACATCTCATGCATGATTATTTCAATTCTTTAAAAAGTCTCCTGCAAAGTTTCTTCTGACACCTTTAGAAACTCTGACAAATTGTAACTGCTAGTGTTCCTTTATGCACTTTTTAGCTGATATGTTCAAAAGACATATCTGTCATTTTTCCCCTTTGCACAAACTGCTTGTATTAATGTAGATCACCTGAGGTTCATGAAGGTGCTTGAAATCAAATTTCTCATTTTTGTCTCAACTAGTTCCTTTTCCTGTTATTTTTTGATCCATTTTTAAAAATAGTGACCTTTGAAGTAGCACAAATAGATTCAACATGTATCATGCTTTCTTCAAACCCTATATATGAAAACAAGAGAAAATGTTGTTCCCCTCCCTGAACACATCTGCCTCATTTTACATTACATATCTTGTCCAGATAGCAAAGATTATAAACTTGTCTACGCAGCATTTCATTAAAAATTCAAGAACAGAAGAACAAATAATAAAGACCTATTCCAGTGTTTATTAATTCACATCAAAGTATTCATTATTAATTCAGATATCTGACCAAGGACTGGGAAAAGGGAATTCTGTGAAACAATCTCATGCCCACCTTAGCAACTAAGGCTCAAAAATCTTCATTCATTGGTTAAAAAATGCTTTATATCATAGATGAATCAAAAGAAAGAAAAGAAGATCTCCCAAACATGAGATTTTTAAAGGGAAAAATGGAGAATGGTGACTTTTAGACCCCCTGGTAATGAAGTGAATGAAAGCAATCTTCTTCATTTGCCTGTTTCCAGGTCACCTCCAGCATTCCTCTTGTGTGGGCAGGGTGCAGATGTTTTGCCCAGAGTCTGGAGCTGCCGTTTGGCACTGCAAGACATATGCAAAACCTCTCAGGAGCTGCAGGCCTTTGGAAGTTCACTCTGTGCTGCTCACGTGGTAAATCACTGGCTTTTGCATGTCGGAGGAATTGCCTGACAGACGGCGTTCCTCCCCTTCGGGCTGCTGCCGAATTCTTCTGCTTGCTTACAAGAACATATGCTTTAAAAAAAAAAAACAACAACAACTTCTCTGCTATTTGGCACCTAAAGCCTTATTTTAATTTCTGGGTGCAGCTTTTTCTCTGAACATATTGTGAAATACCAGTGTGTTACCCATCTGTTCCAACTTGGTGTCTTCAGGGCTGAGTGCTGTAGAGGAAAGGTCATCATTAACTCACCTTAAAAAACCTGATTTGCTTACAGAAATAGTAACTGAGGGAATTCATTGTATTCTACTCACAGTGCAGGTTATTACTTCTCATTTAACAATAAATACCTGGGGACAAAATCCTCTCTGCAGCCTGTGGAGCTTGAGCAATCCAAATCCCACAAATCTTTCCTTCCATTTCAGGTTAGGCTGATCATTGATGTAGGCTCTGAAGATCCCCGTAAACCACAGAGAGACCTGGGGTTTTTAAAATGAAGATATGCACACAAGCTGACTGAGGAGTGTTTGGCAGGTTTATGTGCTTCAGGGAGCCTGACAGAACTGAACAGAACAAAACCAAGCATGAGCTTGTGACCTCCAAACTGAATCAGTGTGGCACAGGATTCTCAAATAACTCCTGATACAGCTAGAACAGAGAAAGGTCCAGTTGTGGTAAATGAGCCCAATGAGTTTCAATGGGTTTAGCTCACTCATCCCATTGGAAGCTCACTTTTCTGCTTTTTCTATGGGCATGGTATCAATGCCTGATTTCGAGTCTGCAAATCTTGCCCTGTTATTTTTGCAGCCTTGTATGAACCTGCACAGCTGAAAAGAGGCATATGGTATTGCTCTGGGCTCCTTCTGGCTGCTGGTGAACCACTTGTCAGTGTAGAGTTCTCTGCACAGTGATGTGCAGGGCTCTGCACCACTCAGGCCAGGTACTCAGATCCACCCTGACATGACTCATTAGCCCAAAATCCTACACATCAATGGCTCCTCCATTCTAACATCCTACAACTAGTCAAAGGGCATCTCAGCAGTGCCTGGATTGACTTTAAATTTGTTAAATTGAAAAGTCCTGCAGATCCTAGGAAATAAATATACTGTAGAAAAGGATAGATCTTCCCCTTGAAATACTGTCAATCACTGCCCTTGGGAAATCATTTCTCAACCACATATTTGTGGGGAGCTGTGGTAAGATTTTGTGAGTCTGTAAGTGAAAAAAAAATAACATGCACAATTCTGTAAATCCATTTTGTAAATACACATTTGAGCATGCACATGCAGAGAAGCATACACAAGCAGATATTTAAGTGTGTCTGGGTGTGTGCATGTGTTGGTGGAGGTGTGCTTATGGATGCAGGTGCACATCTCTCTACCAGTCTGTTGAATCCAACGTAACAAAAGCAGGGTAATTTCAAAGACATTATATTCCCACAAGTGTTATGAAAATCGGTAACTGGGTGGAGCAAAAATACACCGTGGCTACATCTACAGTGGTGAATTAATCATGCCTCATACTGTTCTCTGCCCCTGAAGCCAATTGGCACAGAACACACAGTTTGCATGCTATTAAACTCTCTTACCCTCCCAAAGAGGATGACTGTGTCCAAGTGCCTCTTTTGGTGGACCTTGCCCTCTTCTAACTCCTAAACAGTTCCTGGGAATTGTTTAAAAGAGTGCTAGTTTTGTCTGGTCAAAACTATGCCAGTCAATATTCTCACAATTTAACAGCATAGTTGGTCAAATTCCAGTGCTTGGGAACATTCCCAAGTATTGTTTAATTTATTAGTGTAGATGCAGCTTACGTGTGCACCCAACTGAGAAGCAGGCTGTTCTGTTAATTCAGGCTTTATTAGACACCAGATTATGCTCAGAACAGCAATGTTGTGACTGCCCTAGCAGTGGGGAACTGCTAAGATCTGAGTTCAGATTTTGCTAGGTGTCAGAGGGAACAACCAGGCAGCACAAACCAGCAGGGAATTGGGCTCCATTAGTTCCACTGCTCACAGCCTTGCTTGTGCTTTCCCATCACCAGTCAGTGCATTTGCTCCAGGGAAAGCATACAGCTAAGGTCAAGAGAGGTTGTCAGATGGGCTCTGAGAAGTGCTCACAATGAAATGGCATGTGGTTCCTCAGGGGTACACAGAATCCCCTGCTTTGTGCAGAGGCTGCCTGGAAGCTGGCAGCACACACATCAGGCTCATTTTGTTAATGGGTGCTAGGGACAGTGCTCCAGAGCACCTGAAAGTGACAGCTTCTGGAGCTCTTATGCACAACAGTAGAAACAAAGTTGTCAAACCTTTACCTATGGAAGCTGAATGAAGAAAACTGAATGAAGAAAAGCTGAAAAAAAAGAGTGAGAACATAGGCAATTGGCAGGGACACCACAAAAGGGAAAAAAAGCTATAAATTGTGGGGGAATAAGGACAGCCCTCTCAGTTGTCCTACTGGTCCTGAGAGCACTCCCTCTCCTTGTAGTTTCCCACCCCTTGTTGCATGGGGGAGCTGCTGTGTGCACACAGGGGGCACCAGTGCGAGAAGCCTGTGCTCCACGAACACCAACACACACCTGCCAGGCTGATGTGCTTATTGGTCAAAATGGGGAAAAATGAAGACAAAAGTTTATAATCTAAATAATATTATGAGAAGCTTAAATCAGAATAATCCTAGAACCAAGTGCTGCCAGAAGCAGAATACTGGGAAGAGATTGATCAAAATAGATATAGTTTTTTGTGGGACAGTGGTGGTGAGAGGCCACAGCAAGACCTCAGTTCCCATCTATAGGTCAGAAGCCCAGGGAGTGGGCACTGGAACAGGATCCCCAGGAAAATGGTCACAGCACCAAGCCTGACAAAATTCATGAAGCATTTGGGCAATTCTTTCAGGAACATAATGTGATCCTTGGGGTCGTCCTGCGCAGAACCAGGACCTGGACTTGGTGATTTTTGTGGGCTCCTTCCAGCTCAGGATAGTCAATGATTCTATGAACCCACCGGGCAACAAAGGAAAGGTCCTGTGCTGAAGAGCTCAAGGTGTAAATAAACATCTCTTGTGTGAAGGGAGACATGTGACAGCCACAATTGTAGAGCAAGTCAGTGATAAACCCAAACTTTGGCTTCCTGACTGCCTATCTAATGGCTAAGGTACTTGTTTGGGATGTCTGTCACATGGACAGGGCTAGACACAGAGGCAGAGAGAGGCAAATGTAAAATGTACATAGAAAGGAAATACTGCTGTGTATGAGAGGAACATAGAACTTCCTGCTTTTGGGGCTAATGGAAACCTTTCTGAAAGAAGAGATTTCCAGGAGAAAACGATCCACAAGATCAGCAGCTTCCAGGAAAATATCAATTTATTTCAAATGTGATAGGACATCATAAAAATGCAGTCTTTCAAATTTTTTACCTCTTTTTCTGTCAGAGGTTTAAGCTTTTTAGTTGGAAGTGATAAATTTGCACAGTTAGAACATTGCTGAGAAATAACTTCAGAACACTTAATTTTCTGAAAAGTTTCCAAAACAGTTTCCACCTGAGTCAGGACAAGAGTGAGCTGGGGGTCAAGGGGTGTATTGGGATATTTTTCATCAGTGAACTGTAGTACAACAAGGGGAAATGTCAATAAACCAACCAACAATGCAGCTGCATGGGAATATGTGGCCATACCCTTCGCAAACAAGGCCATGCATGTACATGCCAACACAATCACTTTTGCTTGGATTTGCCAGGAGAAAATGGAATGTAAAGTAGTCTGTAAATAGCCAATAAATCTTGATCCCTATATTTTATGTGTTTCTACCTTAGTCAGGAAGGAACTTGGGTTTTTTAAAACCTGAAGATAATGCAGCTAGCTCAAATGTGGTGTTTTAGTGGAAGAGAGAATGAAAAGTTTTTGATTGTTCTACCATTCCCTAGAGAGGGTCTTATCTCCAAATAAACCTTTTTAAGAGTTTCAACCTTATTTTTAAAGAAAAACAAACACATCCAGAAACTTAGGCAGACTTTCCTGTTTAGTACAGGAACATTCCCAAAAAGTAACATCAACAGAGAAAAAAAAAGATCATGTGATTGAAACAATCAGTCCTATAGCTCCTCTCTCTAATTCCATTTACTAAGCAAGCTGTATGCCTACAGTGTAGGCAATTAGTCTTTGATGTAAAGACTAATTGTTATTTCTAAGAGAAAAAGAGACTACAGTTAGATGGCAGATTCTTCAAGGTTTAGGGTAAAAATTCAGGAGTAAAACTTCCTTTCTCAGCTTCATCCTTATCCCCTGAAAAATATTTCCTGTGTTTTCACTGAGACTTGTAGCACCCAGTGCAGATATGTCATAAATCTGTTGAATATGCTGTCTGCTCAGAACAGTTTGTTCAGGTCTGGGTCTAATTCTGTGTTGCAGTGTGCAAAAATTGTCATGGTTTATAGGGAATCTCTGCTAATATTGAAGGCCTTTTATTTTATCTTTCTTTGTGAGGGGAAAATATGACTTTGCTAAAAGAATGATTCCACTAGGCAGCCCTAAAGGCTGAATGGACTGTAATGTATAGTTGACTTCAGAAGCATAAACAGTTGGTGCTTCATCTTTCTGCCAGGACATTGGCTTTCTCCAAAAACACCATCAGTCTCCGTTTGAATGTGTGCACAGCTGTAATGCTTGAAGACACTGAGTGAAGTGTCATGTATTAAACATTTGTAATTGTTTTTCACTGGACTGTGACCTGAATTTAGTAACATCTGACTGACGGCTACTACCAACAGGATATCCCGATGAGTGAGAGGAAGATCCTGTGTCAGTGCATTTACTGGAGCTAGACCAGCTGCATTTCTCTTTTGTTTAATATGTTCAAAAGTCTGCAAGGAAATCATCAGTAGTGGGGAGAGTGCCAGAGCTTATCAGAGAGATAAGAAAGCTGCCTAAGTTTCCTGGACCTCTTTGTACTTGGGAACACTCATTGCGTGATTATGGCATGCACTGGCAGAGCTGAGACAGTAAAAGCAACTGAGTCTTCAAATCTGTCTTGTTGGACAGTGTAGGTCCTCAAGTTTCCTATTCCTCTGGCACAGCTGACCCTTCAGTCAGGATCAAGATATACTGTGAAATGAAACCCTGAGTTATTTTTATCTTTGCTTCTTTTCCCCAAGGTGACTTCTCTTTATAAAGAATCCTGTTACTATCAGGCATGCTTCTCCAAGACTCATTTTCTGATGAGCTAAGAAGAACTGGAATGTAACAGTCATTAATTAGTGTTTTTCTTCAAAGTGCTAATGGTCAACTCCATTGGTCATTTCTCTACCACAGTGACCTCAGAGAATTGTTATATGTCAGTCAGTACAAAGGACTTTTGCTTGATCTTGATCTGAGTACTTTCAAAAGCACTTTAGCAAAGACATACAGTGTGACTGTTTGCAATAGCAAGAGACTGGACTCATAACCCAAAGGGCACTGACCTGTTTCATATTCCTTAAAAAGCAAGAGCAGATCTGCCCCAGTTTGAAGCCTTCTTTGGTAGCAACACTGATGTGTTCCTACAAGGCCTGCAGTCATGTAAGTGCAAAACAATTGCAACAGGACTGTGTGAAAGTGAAGGACCTTTTAATGAACTCTTGTGTTTGGACTGTGCACAGGGCTTGAGTCACATCCATGTATTAAAAAGTTCACCACATTTGTTAGGAAAGAAATGAAATGCACATCTCTGTTCTACTTAATCATAGAGCCAAGAGCTGTTGAAAGCGACAAAGTTCCATCAATGTAATATTTTGTCAGACTGATGAATTAACAGAGAAGGCTAAAGATGATAACAAAAAGAAATTCGGCCCTCCAAAAAAAAATATTTCATTGTTATTATTACTTCAGTTCTACGTAGAAAGCTTTAGCAGGTTGAAGAACTTTTGAAAATAAACAAAATGCTTTCCATCCTGAATTGTTTTGTCCTATCTGAATTCCTTTTCTTACTGTTTCCAGAGCAGTTTCCATACCAAAAAGTAGTGAAACACATCACACTTTATTGACACTGACTTCCTTCCTGTGTTTGCTTGAGGTATTCTTATGACGTTTCTCTTCCCTCTTCCAATCAATGAGCATCTAGTGAGCAAACACAGAAATACTTGCCCAAAGCACATTCAGATCAGGGACCAACACAGTCAATCAGCCAGATGGCAGGTCCAGAAATAAGCTCTGTTCACAAGGCAAGGTGATATGGCATCTCAGAGACCTCAGCATTTTAGTTTACCGCAGCAATGTACTTTCAATATGAACTTTCCAATTGTTCCGAGTTCCTGCCCTTTGGTTTAGCAGTGCAGAGTGGCCTCAGAACCATGATTTGTAGTTCTTTCAGCCAAAACAAAACCAGAAGATTCTGTGTGCAAGTGTTCTCCAACTGCAAATGGTTGTTCAAACAATAGAGCCAGAAAAGGGTCAATTGCTGTATGGCCCGTGCAGCACATATGAATGGGGGTTGGGGAACTCAGCACCCAATTTTTTTTTCTCTGCAGATCTGATGAATCCAGCCTGAATCTGCACTGGTCCCACTGAGCTCTCCTGGTAGTCAAAAGAAAGAAATGGAAATTTCTAGGAAATTAGTCATATGACCAGAATTGTTTCTCGTATCAAATTACATATTAAATTAACCATGCTGCAGAAGCACTCATTTCTCTCCACTGAATTTAGGCAGTTGACTTGGTGGTAACTATTCTTGGTCAGATGGGTTTCACTTTAGACAGTGTGAAATCCAAGTGCACTGAGAGAATTGTGTAGGCTTAAAGCCTGATAACTTATTTATTGAATATGTGATTAAGTTCACTTGACTGATCCCCTCAGTGACTAATTTTATTTACGTGCTCTGCTTGCTGGACTCCACATACCCCTCATTTGTCACTCAATTAACTGAGGTGTTTGGTTATCCAAGCCTTTTCCCACTGTCTTTTGCTCATGGGAGACCTTGTCCATGACAGATCAATTTAGACTTATGCTAGCAATGGCTTAAAATGCACCAATGACTTCCCTGAAGATTTCAGAAGTCTTAAGACCAAAACTAGTGCTTGTTTTGGAACATCTGCTGCTCCTTGGAAGACTCAGTGGGAAAATGCTCAGGAGATGTCCTGGTCTTCCGTAGCACAATTAACATATGTATAAAATTGTCTTGTCTTATAGGCACATTTATACTTTTGGCAGCTTTGATCCTTGCCTTGTCTAGAACCTGTCCTCCTTTCTGTGAAAGGCTGTTCCCCTCCCAGCCTCCACCATCCATTCCAGGACTGCTGCCCGTCCCCGGGCAGGCGGTGTCACTGTTGAGCAAGGCACAGCTCTTCCTTTCCTAGAGAGGCGCGCACCGAGAGCGAAAGGGATTTACACACAGCACAGGACATGAAAGACTAAAGCACGTCGTGTCACCTCTCTGTTGGTAATGTAAGAACACTTAATCCACTTTTCACAGCTTCTTTTGTAGCTGTGATAGATATTGAGAAATTAGACCCATCTCAAAGCAGTACTGCAAAATACGTGTTAATGTCACGGGAACTGACTTGACCACAGAACAGAGCTACAGGAAAGCAGGTCTCCAGAGGTCAAATAGATTCCTTTCTCTGTGGAGCGAGACAAATGGCCCATCAACATGACTACCACAAAAGAATCACTGAAAGATGAGTTTGGAAAATGGGTTTAGATGAACTAAGACATTTCAGAGTCAGAGGTACAGTTTCATTCACAGCAGCTTGGGCAGAAGGAACTCACCCCGAGGCTGGCCATGTCAAACCTCTATTGGGTGCTCTGCCTTTCACAGACATACTTTAGTGTTGGGTCCTAACCAGAGGTGAGTCCAGGAGACAGCTCTGTTCACTGAGATAATAGTGCCCAATTAATGAAGCAGGTTGCTAAGGACAGATGGGGAATTGCTAGATCCTCTTACCAGGCATCTCAGACCCTCACATCTCTGGATAGAGACATTTCCCTTCTAGGCAAAATAACTGGTTGGGATCATTGCTTTCTACCACAACACCAAAACATGAAGTGCCTTAGTGCACTCTAATCACCTTCTGTATGGTACCAAATGCCATGTCTTGATACTGATGCCTGTGGCTTCACGATTACACTTCTACCCCCATCAAGTTCTATCACATATCAGACTTATTAGAGCTCAGCCATGCTGGATTCTTTTGGTAGCTCCACCAGTGGCTGGTATTTTCCTCAGATGCCTCCTGTTCCTCAATCTAACTTTCTTTTTCCAGCTTGTTTCTACTGTGGGCCTCCAGTCTGAGGACTTTTTTGATTTAAAGTGAAATATAGCAGGAGCAACAAAACCTCTCTCAAAACTTCTTATTTCTAGTTATTGCCCTACTGTTTCATATATAATTTGAACAGGTGTTTCAGGGTAAGAATTCCATATTTTATGTTCATATTCAAGAAAACATACTTCTGGAGTCAGGGAGATAAGGTACTCCACATCTGATAAAAACATCCATGAACTTCATCACGACCATCCCCAATTAAAGAGTGAAATGTCTCAATCTAATTAGCCAAAGAATTTTTCTATGCCCATGCAGTCTGCATTGACAATATAGTTACAGCAAGAAGGGTTCATAGTTGCCACCATTTGACACAGGAGCTGACCAGGGTTTAATAAAGAGTGGGTCAAAACATGGACATCCTTGTGCCAAAAGCAGAGGCCTTCCTCATCCTGGAGGAGTGCAGCCAGACAGACTTGGTCTCAGAAATGTCTGGGGTTAAGCCAAACTGTTTTTTGTAAGTTAAGTTCAGGTGGAGGAGGAAAAGTGAGAAAGGAAGAAGAAGAGACTGATGTTAAATGACAGACCAGTGCTTAGGGCACTCACTTCAGCTGGAGAAAACATAGTTCACATCCCTTTTTCAAATCAAGCTAAGCTGACACCACTCTGCCTCTGCTGTCATAGCTAAATGCCCAGTGAATATTTATGTCTAGCCTTGGTACTTATCCTTATGAATATTTGAGGGGAAAAAAATGGTGGATTTTTTTTTCTTTTTCCTACCTTCAGGGTAAGAAAAAAACAGCTTTAGAAACCTTGTTCATTTTTTTTTTTTTTAATTTTGCCCTCTCTATTTTGTGAGAGAGAGCTCTTTGTTTTAGGACAACCCCCCTCCAGTTAATGCCAGTTAACAACATAAACCATTTGTCTTACAATGGAGTGGAACTGATTGCATCCTACAGAAAGCAGCACTGCACAAACACACCAGTCTGCTCCTGCTAACAGGATCCAGGGGGCTGATCCTCTGTGTGATAAATGTAACACTTCCCTTTCCTCTCTGCTGAGTGAAACAGCTCTGTCCTTGAAGGAAGTGAGGCTTCAGATTAACACTTAGTAGCATTTGATCCCTGCCTAAAAAAATACAGTTGTATATTTTCTTGTGGCAATACTGTTGCCCAGGCCTTTAATTAGCTGCATCCTTGGACTGCTTTGTTGGTTATTTTACCGTAATGGGACTTAGCTGAGGCCACAGGTCTGTTGAAATAAACACCGTACAAACAGGTCACAAATTGCACGTTCTCTGTCCCAAACAGTGACCTGCCAAAGGTCACACTAGAAAATATAGGCAAAGGACAGAACCCAAATCTCCTGCATCCTCAGTCTACTCCATTAATCAAAAGACCTTCTCCCCCTCTCCTTAATTTCTATGGTTCAGTGACAGTTTTTCCAAAACACAAGATGGAATAAATTACACATGAGATGGAAAATGTGCATTAGCAAAGAACAGAGCTGGGAGTACAATCGTTTGTGTTGGGAAGAAGGTTGTTTGGGTTTTTTTGCTGACACAGATGAAATGCAAAATAGGAGAAATCTGGTTAGCCTAAGATGTCACCTGATGCACTGAGGGAAGCAGATCAATAAAAAGCTTTATGTTAGACCTTTTGCATGCCAAGACAGCAGCTATGAAAAGACAATGGGGTATCATGAGAAAAACAAACACATGGTTAAATGGATGACTGGAAAAATGAACTTCATGAAGGTTGTTGAAAAACTGAAGATGCTTTTACTGAGATAGAAAAGAAATACTCAATTTCCAAAGGAAAATAATTTTTGCTGAAGGGAAAAAACAGGCCTTCAAATAAAAACCTTCCTTTCTGCCCAGAGAGAGAATCAGTTTCATGTTCTCAGGCAGAAACAGAGAAGAATAAAACGTTTTGGTGAATGAAATCTTCATCAGTCAGATGGTTAATAAAGTTGATATCCTTTTAAATTCACCTCTGGGTCTTGCACAGATGAGGGAGAGTAAATTCTAGATCATCTCAATGGAGTTTGCATATACACTTCTAAAGAGTGAAAGGGGTTTCCCCCCTTTTCTGGGAAAAGTAAATGTGAGATGCACACATGAGACCCTAAAAGATCAATACCATGAACAAGCAAGGGTGAGAGTAACAGAGCTGCCACAGAAAAGGTACTTTTTGATGAAACTGGCTGATGAAAACTGTGGAAAAGGTAAAGAAATTTTCACCTTTCATACAGCAATACAAATTAGAGGAGAAGGGCTTGAGCCAGTATTTTCAAAGAAAAATTTATCCACTACACCATCCCACTAAAACCTCCCATAGGACGATGACTTCAGTATTTTGCGTGCTTTTGCTCTTGATGCTCCTCAGAGATGTAAAAGTGTGAGTATTTCTGTTCAGTGGATGAGGAAACCAAGACAGAGGGAGACTGCATGAGCTGTGTTAACTCACACAGGAGCTCTAGAACTCTGCCAGCAATAACAGTGGGACTACACTCCTCCTTAGCTTCCATCAGAGGTTAAAACTAGGAGTGTTATTTAACTGAGATCAATTTTTAGGGTTGCAGGAGCAGATCCACCAGCCTTTAAGTACAAAGCTTCCAGTATTGAGTCACACAACAAGGAATGCTCTCATGGCACCTAGGGTCATGTGCTGTGGAGAAGAAGAGGTGAGAAGCTGCCATTTTAAAATCTTTCTAATATCACAGCCCTCAGCTGGTGCAGAGAGCACCACCACAAAGCTCTGAGATAAAGTTGGATGGCTGTGTCCTCAACAGTGTCTGGCAGGTGGGTGTCACACAAAAGAGGTGTCCCCAGGTCCCATTGTTGAACTGAGGGCTGCTGCAGTGATGGAGGGCAGCAGCTCAGTGGACCTCAAATGTAAATTGTGAGATTTGTCTGTTCTCTGCTGTAGAATAATAACCCACCAAAGTGTTTAGGATCAAGCTAGAAAGAATAAAGGCTTGACAAGAACCTGTTGTGGCTTCCCAAAACATCTTCATTTCTGAAAGCGGTGACCAAAACATCATTCTGATTCTTAGACAGAATTCCTCCAGAAATAAAATATGTCTTTATATTAGAGGAATAACAGGTTCTCAGATGAGAACTTACATCAGACCTAATAGAGAGGGAGGTACATGAAATCTTGAATTACTCTTGAAAATCTCATTTGGTGGTAGTAACATAAGACAGAAAGCCAAGAAGCAGCAAAACTGAGTAGGAAGGGATATCAGTGTATGCTAACAGCATACTGGCACTGTTGAATGTGCATTTACAGACAGAGCATTCACCAAGCAGCCCATGCTTTTGTGCCATGCAGTGCATTGTTTCCTTTCAGCTGTGTGGACAACAGTGGAGACATGCCTGCACCTACACCAGCTAGTTATGGTGTATGACCAGAGATTATTCTCCCTCTTTCAACTCTGTCTGCCTACCCAGGAAAACACTGAACATCTGGTTTGACGTTTACACAGCTGTACAGAGCTCCTGTTTGCAGCTCTAGGGCTGAGCTGGTAAATGTGTTCCCAGTAGGATCATTTAGTCCTTTTCTGTTCCCTAGGGAAGTGAAGGCCATAAGGGAATTAATGAAGCAATGCTAAAAGGAGTCATGTCATAGAATCATAGATTGGTTTGGACTGGAAGAGAACATATAGATCATCTCACTCCAAATCTCCCCTATCATCAGCAGGGAACCTTTCTCTGGACCAGCCTGCTCAGAGTCTGGTCTTGAACAGCTTCAGGGATGGGACATCAACAGCTTCTCTGGGCAGTCTGTTCCACTGCTTCCCCACCCACAGAGTAAAGCATTTCTTCCTCAAATCTATCTAACTCTACCCCCTTTCAGCTTAAAGCCATTCTCCCTTGTCCTATCACTGCATGCTCTTGTGAAATATCCCTCTTCAGCATTCTTGTAAACTCCCTTTAGGAACTGGAAAGTTCTGGAGGTCTCCTCAAAGCCTTCTCTTTTGCAGACTGAGCAACACCAATTCCCTCAGCCTGTAACTCACATCTCTGGATTCAAAGTCCAAAGTGCTGGGAGATGTGAGCAAAAACCAGCAAGGACTAACCAGAAGGGGACAGACCAAGCTGCATAATCTTTGCCACTTGTCTACACTCCAAAACAAGGGAGGGAGAAGAGGAAGGCATGTCAGTCAGGCTCCAGTCATTTCCTGTGCCTTGTCAAGGTCAGAAGGACATAGGTCCCTCCCAAGCGAAAGGAGAGAGACACATGGCTTCACAGAACTGCTCTTGGAAATAGCATATCATGCTCCAGGGTATAAATGAACCTGCAGAACAACACCCTTCCTCCCTGCAACATGCCCATGGGCTTCCATCAGTTGCTACCAGCAGCCCATTTATCCTTCTTCCCTTTCCTTGAGTGACAGAACACAGTCAGAGCTCAACATCAGAGCTGCCACTGGTGATGCTCAGAACCATTGATTTTAGCAACTCTTCAGAGCTCTCCAGCCAGCAAGGAGTTTTACTCATTGCACTAGGTGGTAAGACCACAAAAGAACAAAGAGGAAAATGGGTTTCCATGTAATTGTGGAAGGAATGGGGAATGCAAAGCCTGAAAAGCAAAATTACACCCTCAGGCTGTTGTGAACATTGTTATGCAAATCAGCGTGAAGGCAGGGAGGATTTTCTTCCAAGATCCTAACAATGCCCACAGACATCAATTTTTAATTAGAAATTATCTGAAATATTAAACATGCCTGCACTGGAACACCTGTGAGAGTCCCTATTCCTCCACTGGGTTGGACAATACACAGCTCATATCCAGATCCAACAGGGCTCATAGGCAGTGAACAGTTCCACTATGGTGAGTGAGAGAAGGGCTTTAAAGAGCAGCTGAGGGAACGCTGGATGACACACAAAGATCAGATTTGTTCCCTGCAGAACACACTCCTTGTACATGCTGTGATGAAAGAAATTTTTTCATCAAGAAAGCAACAGCAACACCAATGGCTTTAAAAAGCTCCAAGAAGCTTGTTCAGGAAAATGGTTAAGGTAAGCTCATCTTCAAACATTTTGTGAATGTTTTGGCCAGGCTTGCAGCTTCTGCTCCACTGAATACCAGCTTCCGTATGGTAACAAAAAACAAACAAATAAACAGACAAATAAATACTTCAAGATCTTACATCTGTCAGTATTTTTATCCCTCTCATGTTCTGGAACATTTAAGGTATGCCAAAACTTGATGCTGCAGACAAATACATCAAAGCTGTAAGCATCTGTATGTTTTCAACACATCTTTTAATACTAGAACAGTATTTCGCCAAAAAAACTCTACCAGAAGAACTCAGTCTCCACCTGACATTAAATCTGGCACTTCAAACATAGCTCTTTCTTGCTCATTCTCACAGGAACTCTGGGTCCATCCTGGGGTCATAATAGAAGGGCTACACTCACACGCAAAGAACTTTTGTTCCATCCTTTTCCCTACAAGAAGCTTCCATCTGAAGTTTTTTCTGGAATGGAGAATGCACTCCAGCCCACTGGTCCTGCTGTACCTTTTCCCCACATCAATATCCCATGAGTGTCTGTAGCTGAGGAAAGTTATGGCTGTCATGCACAGATATTTTAGCTAGCTTTAGATGTGAGTAGTGCATTCATCCCCAAATACAAGAAAACAACCAGGTGGCAGGTACAGGATTCAAACTCAGCCTGCTACAGAAAACTATAAATTTCACAAGGCTGAAATCATCCTCTGTTAACAGTGAGTTGTATCTGACTTGGGCTGGCAGGAATGCATTGTACATGAAGTAAAATAGGTCATTAGGGAAAACTGAAAGGGTGGAAACTGACTGTGAATTTTGATCAAGGTAAAGATTTCTGCATGACATTCTCAATTCCAAAGCTGTTTTTAGATACCTAAGAAATTACATGGACTTATTATTACGAATTTTATCTCTGTTACATCCCTCTAGGGCAAGCAGTATTCCGTTTCCTCTCCCAGATGGCAAATAACTACAGTAGATACATCATAAGTGACCTGAGAACAAGAACATAAATATCTGAGAGTCTAGGCTTCCTGCAGGTCCTTGTGCTGTCCTTCCCTCTACTTGCTTCTTCCACCAGCAGAGTCAGAGCTGCAGTCTGAGCTGTCCCTATCCAAACATCACAGATGTGTTTGCAGACTCAGCTGCACAGTGACACTGCTCGGGTGACTCAGAAGGTGACATGCAGCTCACTTTCTGCCACACTGAGAGGCTGCAGCTTCTGGTGCAACAGAGTGGGCTCTGCAGGATGAAGAGCTGGATGCATGCAGAGAGGTAACTCTTGTCTGTCAGCTCCTTCTCAGCCTGCCCTGATAAACTCAGCCAATTACACTAATGGAAAAATTGCTTCAAAGTTCTGCCAGTGGTTTGGCTTTCCTGTATTTTTCACCCTTTAATTTCAAAAAATAAATGCTTAGAGGTCACCCTGGCCTGATTAAATCACAGGAATATACAGTGTCTGTTTTCAAAATTTGGTGACTACTAATTAATTTATGTCATCAAACAATTATTTTCTACCTCATTAGCCCATGAAATGTGAAGATTGTGTCAGCACTTTTGCTGGCAGTCTCACACTCATTAGTTTGTAACCTTGTCCAAAAAAAGACAAAGAGAGAGAGAGGGAGAGAATACTATTCAACAACTTGCAATGTGGTTTTGAAGCTACAGGTGCTGCAAACTGGAATTATTTTCACATTTCCCTTGGTGCTAGATGACTGAGCCACCACAAATTGGAAATATCTCTCACTCATGATTCTATGACTAATATATCATGAAAGGGGGAGTGGGGAAGTGAAGCGAAGGACAAGGGGAGGGCTGTTCTGCACACACATTCTGCAACCAAGTGTCATCACGTACTCAACCTGAAGGACTCACACAAGGTATTTGGGTCAGGTGATGGGGTTTTCACTTCTCACATTGTATGACAAGGATCTGAAACAGCTCTGCATAGGAAATTGCGGGACACCGCAGTCCAGCTAGCAAGCAGAAGTGTAAAGGGAGGTAAACTTGAGTAAACTACCAGGTAAACTACCCAGCCCAACAAGGCCCTGCCAACATCCATGTACATCCAAGGAAGTTTCCCACATTTTACTGTGTATGAAAATAGCAGATGGTCATCGTGATCAGTTAAATGTGCCTGAATAGTAGTCCTTTGTCCTTGACTATTTGCTGACTTTCAGTATGTTAGTTGTTCACCTGATTTATTTTTTAATGTTTCCTTGCCCAGACGTTTTTAGTTAATCTGTGTTAAGATTGATGCACCCCACCTTTTTAATTTTGAACAGCATTGTTCAGCAGTAACACCAGCCTTTTAGTCAGTGCAGTGCAGAATTCAGTGCATGGAAAATAGTTTCATTAGAAAACATCATTTTAAAAAGAATCTGCAAGGGACATCTTTTTGTCAAGAAAATTGAAACATTTGGACAGGGCACAATTTTTCTTCTTGCTGCTTAGCTTAAGATCAATTCTTTGAGTCTAACTTCCCATTGTCCCATTTAGGATGATCTTTCTTGATGAATTGAATCTTTTCACTTTCTAGGACCCTTCAATCGTGGAAGATAAAGCCTACCAAAGAAACAAAACTGAAGTACAATGTGCACAAACTACACTTTTTATTGATCATCTCAGATCAAATGATACTTCTCTAAATAGACTTTTTCTGGTCTTAGATACAAATCCACCACTGAACTGCTCTAGTGCTGGTGACACTCCTGCTTCAAGCAGAAGGTTGGACAGGTGATTTCCAGAATCTCCTCCAACAAAGCTTTTATGGTTATGTAAATGTCTAAGTGGTGCTGAAGTGACATTGCACCATAATTCATTCCATTTCCTGTCTTCTTGTATCCTGATTTGGACAAAAATATTGATGTATTAAAATTACCAGAGAATTTCTGAACTTTTATGAGAATTACTCAGGTTTTAGACAGTAATTTGACTTCCTTTTAACTACTGATCATGTCTAGTGGCTAAGAATTCCAGGAAAAATAACAATTTGAGGGGAAAGAAGGACATGAGTTCGAGGTAGGCAGTGATGCTTTGGGAGAACTGCCTTTGCCACAACCCGGGCAATCCTGACAGATTTATTCATACTTTACTTATACCCTGTTCTCCTCAAATATAAAGAAAGGAGAGTAGCCAAATAACATAATTAAATTCCAAAAATCAGTGATATGAACATCACTCACTGTGCCATTAAAAGACACTGGAATGTTTCCAGTCAAATGAAATTTATTTCAAATACTCATTGAAGACAAAACACCCCAGAAGACATAACACTAAAGAAGACTTTCCAGTGCATAAGGCTGCTATTAAAGCTCAGGGCATTCTGTTGATGTCTGATCTGAGAAAGAAAAGGACCATTTTCTGCTAAGATTTTTTGTGACTTTTCCCTTCTATAAATTTCTCACAGTTTTTTGTCCTAACATCAGGGCCAAATAAACATGAGTTTTGAGGCTTGATAAGTGACAGACTTACAGAGTTGACAGTGTAAAAAAGTAATTCAGAAGCTGAAATATCAAGTTTTCTTCATTACCTGCACAGGAAAATCCCCCAGTTTAGTAGCTTAAAATCTAAAGAGATGTGAAACTCAGCAGTTTCAGTTCACAGAATGTAATGAAAACATTCTTTTTATTTGCATAGGGTCACATTTATATAGCTTCTTTAGAGTTTCATATTCAAAGAAATAAGGCATTCTTGCATCAAAACCAGGGTAAAATACTAGGTCCAGTTAACCCAGTGGTATCTTTGAAACTCATTGTTTGGTTGGTTGAAATTGGCTGAAACCGGTAAATTTGCATCCATGAATTTCCCTGCAAGCCTTTTGATGTTAATGCTGAAATGTCAAATGATCTACCTCACAGAGAAGTACAATAGATTTTAACTATAGTTAAATAAATAGTTAAAACAAGAAATAAAACAGTCCCTAGTAAAAATTACTTAAAATCTAAGGGACTGTAATAGAGAATTATAACACATCTCCACATTTTATGAGTTTTCTCATTAAGCTCCATAGCTGAGATAAACTTCTCCGTTAAATTCTATGGTAGGACTCTAAAGAAAATCTATATTATTTTATCACACCAGTGGTTGCATGTTCATGGCAAGATTAGGACACATTGTTCTAAGTACTGTATTAGCATATATTGTACAGACCAATACCTGAAAGTTAGACTTAACCAAAAAAAATTCCACCCTACTTGAAAAATTTGAATAACTGAAATAATTTGAATAACTGAATTTTTACTCAGCTATACAACATTTATATTTATCTTTCTCAAAGGAATTATTGAAAATCATATTTTTATAAAAAACATGTACTTCTTTAAAAGTATATGTTCCTGGGTTTTTTTGAAAGCATTCTACCTCCTTGCAATCTCTTGTCCTCTTAGGTAGATGTAAATATCCAACAACATATCATAAAACCATTTGCAGGAACAAAAATCATCGTGAAGCTGACAGCATGCCTAAGCACTATCACTCCAAAGAATGTTTCTGGTGACACAATAAAAACACCTGAAAATAAGGAGTTAATAAATCAATATCTCTTTGACCATAATGCCATGTCACTTCTCTTATAAAGTAGGTGTTTACTTCTTGAGGAAAACCAGTTCATTTTCTTAAGTAGTGGTACGCTTTTAGGAATTTGTGGGTGCAATATTGAAAGCCCGCAGGTTGGTTTCTTCTGTTTCTTCCATTAAATATTTATTTCCAGTAAATAGACAGAATTTCCCAGTGTCCCCAGAGAGTCACAGCAACAGTCACAGCATCAGTCACACTGATGAGTCTTGGCAGGGACTGACGTCTTCAGCACTGGAAAATCAGCCAGCGTTACAAGGAGATCCCCTTGTTTTAAATTATGAAAAACAAGAGAGATAACGAGATTGGTGTCCCTCCCCCACCATGTCCCATGCTCCCCTCCCCACTGCTCATTTAGCAAAAACAGTGGTAAAAAATAAAAGAAGTTCTGTTTTCTACCAACAGGCTTTGAACCCACTCAGTTCACCTTCCTGTATATATTTTCTTCTGCTTTTTCTGAGCGTTGTACTTCCTGAACCACAGAAGTACCTACACACTCTGTTTCCTGTCATTAAGATGCGAGTATAAGCTTTAACATAATTTGAGTATTCAGACCTCCAGTGGCCTAATTCTCCTCTCTCTTGCACCAGATTTATCAGATTATTTTTCAGATTATTTTTCAGATACTGCTGAATTTTACCAGAGTCCACTAGCATGAGGCCTAAATACCTAAGGTGAACCAGCCTGGAGAAATTATAATGTTTATATCTACTTTCACTTCCGACACTCATGTGAATGCATGTGATGTGGTTTGGGGTGACGATAAGTAGGCAGCATGACATCCTTGTTGGAGGATATTATTTAAAGTTTATTGCTATGACCAATTTTCCCCCTTCAGCTGTGAATTTACCAAGGTGCTCTGACCCATTAATTGCTGCTAGGCTGGTTTCATGCCAAAGAAAGGTGAATTACACAACTGCCCTAAACAAACTGGGGCTGGAGATGGAAAATATTTCTTTCTGTGTCTTTCTACAGAACATGTAATGGGATTTATTATTCCAGGCTGCTCTTTGGCAAATTGCACTACAACAACAACAACAACCAACACTTACTCTAATTATGAGGCCACCACCCACCTGATGCTCAATGATAAGCATCGTTCAAGAAGTAGGAGGTCACACCCTGACTTCCTTTCCCCACTCTCCTCTCTTCATCATTTGTTTGTAGGACATGTTTGCTTATGGAAATGTGGGATGGTGCCTCTCCGGACCCTACCCTTGAGTTTTGCTGTGACCCAATTACACCCCGTGCTGTGCACACTGCTGGGAAGGTGGTATTTTCACCTAAATTTCAACAAATTTGTCAGTGTGCAGTAGATGTCAGTACTGAGACACATCCCTTTTTAGGTAAGAAATAACCCTTGTCCTGAAACTAAACTCTATTCATTTTCCCAGTTCTAACCCGAAGCTCAGCTGGGGGACATGGGAATTGTGGTGGTCTTCTGCACAGGCTAAACCCCAGATTTCTTGAGGATAGAGGCAGGACTCTCTGGTAAACACAGTCTGCCTGTAGAGAGCAATTTGTAATTGTGATAGCACGTGTCCAAAGTGGTTCTTAGCGAAAAGAAACTGAAGACTGGAAAATAACCAAACTAAAGCGAGAGAGCTCAACTAAACACTGAAATCTGGGGGGGGGGGAACCCACAAAAATTCCAGCATGTTTTCCTGTAGTCCCCCTTAATAAACAAAGCACAAAGACATTGGAAGCTGAAAGTTTGATGAGGTTGAAGCTGGACCAAAAACCAGTACTTACAGAGACAGGGAAGGCCAGACCCAGTTCATATACGGGGCTGTGGATAGAGGGGTTATATACTAGAAAATCAGCTGAAAATGCTAGGTGATATTCCAGTATACTTATATCTATTATGCTTCTTTCAGAAGAACTATAATGTCATTAAAGTGTGAAATACTAAAATTAAATCCTTTAGCACACTTTTCTGAGCAAAAAGAAAAATTAAGCACTAGGTACCATCTATATAAGTGACCTTTGTAAAGGATCAGGTCGAACATCATTAGAGATTTTTAACTTTTTATTTAATGATGGTGAAGGACAGGTGAGTAGATATTTTTCAAGAAAAAGTTTAATGCCTTTTAATGTTTAATGTTATTCGAGACATTTGGAAAGTTGCATAAATAGGTCCCATCAAGCACAGAAATTCTTTCTACTGCACATGCAAATTGCAGTACCAGACATGAACAGGGATGCATGTCACTCTGCTCTGACCTTCGTGTCCTAAAGCTTGCTTGAGTTCTTGGATGCAGGATGTTCTTGGAACTCCATAGCTGGATCTGTTATATAGATACAGCTATAGATACAGTTGAAGATAGTGTAATTCAGCATATTCTCTCAAAAATTATGTATCGGCAGTCACTGCAGCCACGCTTCCACCAGAAAATTTTGGGTGGAAGTTTTGTTCTGCTGATAGTGCAGGGGAAGTTAATTTTAAAATATTATTTACTTATTTCTCCCCAATGTTTGTGTAGATGGTAACTTTATTAGCAGAATGGATGGCACCAGACAAGGACCAGAACAACAGAGAAAGATTAGAACCCATGCAAATAGGTGTGCTTTTATAAGTTTTCCAGATCTGCAGTGAGACACAGGGGACTTACAATATTTTCATGCATAGCTAAAATAGTAAATTATTCCACAGCATTTCAGTGTGAGAACATCTCCCTGTGATGTGAAAATTCTAGGTTCATGGTCTTGCTTTACCTAGTTCAGAGCAGGAACTTTCACTCTCATCCATTACAGTTTAGAGCTCTAACAATTTAATAATTTCTCTAGAGCAACAAATGTTATTTTTGAAAGTTGGAAAACTGAAAAGAGGCCTGAGGGAGATGCAGAAGAGTCTCATGGTTTGAGTATACATCTAAGACAGAAAAAAATCGGAGTTACATTCTGTTTTGAAGTGGGTCGAGCAGGAAGTTTGGGCTAGGGGCACATGCTGTTTCCCAATGAAAGTCATAGACAAATTTCAGCCACAATGAATCATCACATTCCTCGCTGAAATGGAAAAAAAAAAAGAAAAAAAAAGAAAGAAAAAGCGCCCAATCCTCCATCACTTCCTTGGAAGGTTTCCAGTCAATTCTAGTATGTGCCTGGTTCACACAGTCTGCTGAGTACTGTAGGCATATTTCCATTAACCTCAAAAAGCCTTTTCATAAGGCTCAGGTAAATCAAATATGGCTATTGCAAGAGAACTAAGGATTACACAGAAGGAAGAGATATAGAGGGAGAAAACTGTTGATTCTTAAAATGAGAAGGAACAAGAAATATGATAAGTCACTCAGACCACATTTGAGTCAGGAAACATGCATTGGGTGTGGAGAAAGTAGAAATCACTGGACTCTAAAGCACACTACTCTCAAATTTCCAAAGATACTGAAGGAAGACATTCTGAAAGTGGTTTAACTTTGAGTCATCATGTTCCAGCACTTGTAAAACAGCGAAGAGTCGATGATGAGTGAAATGAACGGTTTCTTTACCTCAAAACTATCCCGTTCTCTCATACTGAAGGCATGAGTGACTCACAGCATAAAAGACATGAGGGTTTAATGTGTAACAAGAAAGAGAGCAGGAAGGGGTACAAAGCTGACCTTTCACACACATTGGGAATGACAGCGGAAAGCTCAATGCACTTCATTCCTTAAAGTACGTAGCAAGATAAATACTCAGGACTGACTCTTCTAACAAAAGAATTTCCTTTTTGCTCACAGTGGTCAAGGGCATTACAGAGGAATCTCTCCAACCTTATCCTTCATATTTGTGGTCAAAGAAGCTTTTGCCGTGTTAGTGGATAGAGGATGGAGTTACTGAATCTTCTTTACAGCTATCGAGTCTATGAGAATGCAGAGAGCCTGACCATTGGGGCTTCCAAATCAGGTAGAAAAAGCTTGTTTATTCAATCAAACAAAAAAGTCAAATATGAATAATGGGTCAACCATAAAAGGTCTGAGAGGTTTATCTTGAAGAAAGGCTGGGAATGGAGACCTGCCAAAACCTTGGGAACACCTCAAAATTAGCTTGCAAGGCTAGCCTTGTTATTGGCAGAAGCACTGATTCATTGAAGGTAAAATTCTTTGAGAAAGCATTTCCAGAAATATTTGCATTGTTTCCCTATCAGTTCGTGCCAGTTTCATGCCAGTTCTCAGGCTTCAAGCTTTCCAGCTTTGCAAAGCAGGGGATCCCTAAGTCCATTCTTTACTAAAAATGTAAGGAGGAGGACCGGTAAGGCTCAAGAGCCATTCAAGCCTTTACAGATAACCAAGAAAGTGACATTTTTCAAAGTACTCACAAGTCAGGTATTTACAATCCCTTCAAAAATGAATATGAAAACTTGTATTATTAAAAATTAACTGGGTGCAGCCAGCTGAAGAACTGCAGAACTGACTTTTATTTAAATCACTGCATGATATAAGAAAGCTTCCTTGTCTTTGGTTGTGCTTACAATACAAACATTGATAATAAAAAAGTGAAAAATGCATTTTGTTTAATAACAAGGAGGAAACCCTATGAAAAGTTAATCAACGATTCTAATTCCTGCTTAAGCCTGTTACTGACGCTCCAGGAGTCTAAGTTTTAGAAGACTTAGCATCAAAGAGTTTCTAGGGAGAACTAAAGGGAAAACAATACTAGGAGTGCACTAATCCCACATTACTGATGCAGGGAAACAGAAGCAGCAGAGTTCATGCAGCATCAGTTCACATTAGAAGCTTGTGGCAGGATACTCTACCCATTTCCTGAGTCAGAGACTTGTGTCTCAACCACAAGACTATCATTCTTCTCTATAGATGCTTTCCCTTAATTCCTGGGGGCTGGTAATGTTTAGTGGACAGAATTACATTTTTGTTGTTCTGCTTTTTCAGATGCTCTCTATGAAGCAAGATAACCACGTGTTAGAGGAAGGGTCATGTTTCCTGGTGAAGTCAACGGTAAAATGTGCAGAATTTGGTCGATGGTACATTATAGAGGTACATTCATATCCGTAGAGGAAAAGAATTAAGAAAATAATAAGAACTAAAGAAATAAATAATAAGAAAAAATATTATGTATATTAATTTGGGCTTATTATTCCTACGGGTTTATTACCATTAGTCCTCATGAGGAAAAGATCTGAATAGAGAGGTTGCTATTGCACTTAAATGTGGACAAGTTCTACTGAGAATGGATGAAAACAACTTCAGCCTTATGGAGAACCAACTTCTCCATGAAAGAGGCAGATGTTTGTTCTGTGTCTCTTCCAGGAAAAGCAATGAGGGTGGAAAAGAACATATGTCTAGTAGAAGGAAGGGTGATAAACTCATGCCTTCTTCTCCCCACCTCCCAAAATGTGTGTAGTATAGTCTATGCAACAATAAAAGTAATTCTTACATAGCCAAACATAGTTACCGTAACATCAATGGGATTGCAAACAGGTCAATTAGAAGAAACAGACATCAGCCCCAGCATCAGTGGTGGCAAGAGGTGGTACTGTGTGTGCTCCAAGGACTGGATTTTCCCTAGGTGTCCTCTAGTCAACAGAAGCTTCACCCTGGCAGAGGGACTGAGCTGCAGGGCAATCTGAGCTGTCCCTGGGGACTGCCCATCTCCTCTGCTGGTGGTCGAAGGCACATACATTGACCTGTAATATGAAATGTTCCTCTTACCCAAAATTTGGTTTTATGAACAACCTCACCATAACATAAAACTGATTTGAAAAAAGGAGAGCTGGCTTTGAATTTTTGTGATAGAATAACAGCAACAATATTATGGCCTGTGTAAATAACACCTTAATATCTTCCATCTTCAGGCAGGAGGCAGGGGATTTTAAACTCTGACAAACACCTGAACACAAACCCCATCCTATGGAGTCACAGACAGTACAGCTTGCACACAAACAGAGCCAGTTCCCTTTGCATAAATTTTGGAAAGCCATGTTAATTTAGACTGAATTTGCCATTTTGCAAGCAGCCAGCATAAGGAAAGCAAAGCAGGCTGAACCTGTGCTTGCTCAGTTGTGAACTCTTGAATGGCCCTAATCAGAAACCAATAACTTGATGTGTATGTAGGGAAATAACTCCCCCAAATCCTCTGTGTTTTGGATTCATTTTGTGAAATGGAAGTCTTGTTCCACAGCCACCCTCACTGAGAATGCCAGTTGCCTCTGCTCCACAATCTCACACAAATGCCCACACCTGTAAAATAGACTTTGAATGCCAAAAACTCCTTTGCTGGATATATTCCAGCAAAAGAACTAAAACCTTTCAAAGAAAAAACCCCACAGTTTTGCTCTTTCCCACACTCTGTTCCTGATTTCTGGGTTAGGCAGGAGGTAGATAACTTTGACCTATACTCGTGTTGCTGCCAGGTTTTTCAGCACCTTTATTTGTGTTTGCACTGTCTTTGTTTCAGTGATGTGTCGTGTAATGTGAGCAAGCAGAAAGCCAACTATGCACCAACAGGAAGGCTTAGATTTTTTGGCACGATGTGATGCATTGTGAGCTGGGTTTCCAGTATCTGACAGTTAAGTCCTTGGAATTGGCATCTGTGTGCTAGAGACTAGAGCCCTGAATAACCTAACTTAGAGTACAGCTGGGACCAAACCACTGCTTCATTCATCCCTTGTGCACACGTGCTCGGTGCAGTGAGCATTCAGGATTTGCTTGAGTGCATGTCCTGTGCTCAAGGGCAGCACCACACTCTGCCCTTAGCACATGCTGCAGAGCTAAGACAGGGAGCTCCGTGCAGGAAAGTGTGTCACATGGACTTTAGAAATTACTCATGGACAACAAAGACTTAATTGTACCTTCACCTTGCTCCACAAACACACACTATAGCTTCTGTAACCTGAGCACTGAGAGCTGAGCACTCCATTGCTGGAGATGATCAAAGTTTTTTAAAAAATCAAAATAATAAAGCTGAGGAAAATACCTGAGACCTCTAGAATCTGTTTGCCAATCAGATGTATTAATGATAGTACCCCAAAATTGTAATACTGTTGTTTTCTGACCAGGCATCTTCAGCTTTCCTCCTGTATTTTCATTTCACCTCCCCTGTGACCCCACTGCCTTGGGCTCAGCCCTGTCTTCAGTCACAGACTGAAAGGCTGTGAGGAAGGAAAAACTTGTGACCCCATTTCCTACAGATGGAAGAATATATTTAAGGGCATTTACCAGCCTAACAAATCAGCCTAGCAGACAGCTGTGAAAATTTCACAGTGTGTTTCTCTGCATGATTAGAGCCAAGATGTCAGTTCCTCATTGATATCAGGAACTAGTAGGATTTCCTTACTTTGCAGGAACCCTGTGAGTAGCTCAGAGATTGCATCTTAGGTGACAGATTGACCTACTGCCTCTGGTGGGGAGAGCACAGGACAGCTCTGAGCCATAGGGTTTGTTTCTCAGCTGATTTACTGCTTTCCTATTAATGCAGTTCTGCTGAGAACCATGTCATGAGTCAACCAACCAGCCATGAAACAAAGCTCAGTTCCATAGGATTTTACCTGCTACCTTTCCACCGAGTCAGGGATAACAGGCACAGCACTTTGGAAGGTGTTTCAAGGCATTCCTTTTTCTTCTTGTGTCATGGAAGTAGCTCTGCACAGACTCAGGGTTGTTGTTTTTCATGGTTAGTGAAGAGAAGGGCTCCTGAGGTCAAAAGCTGTCAGTACTTTCCAAATGAGGAGTCAAGTACCAGCTGCAAGACTCCCAAAGAGAGCTTATCTTGTCAGATACCCGGTTCTGGACTATGGAATCCTCTGTGCCACCCAAAAGCTTTATGCAAGCTGTAGCTCTTGCCCAGTGGAGTGACCAGACACACATGTGCTGTCCAAGACCTGGTGCACTCAGGCACAGCAACTCACCCAGCTCTGGGTGACTGCTCACACCATTCAGCATGCTTTATGAAAGGAAAGTCCTGCTTATCAAATCTAATTTCCTTTTATGACAAGGTAACCCATCCAGCTGATCAAGGGAAGCCAGCTGATGTTATCTATGGATTTCAGTAGAGCTTTCCATACTGTCTTTCACAGGATCCTCTGGACAAAACGGCCAGCACACAACCGGATAAACACATCCTGAGATGTGAGAGCAGCTGGCTCATGGATCGGGCATGAAGGGTTGTGGTGAATGGGGTGACATCAGACTGGGGACCTGTAACTTGTGGGGTTCCACAGGGCTCCATCCTGGGCCCTGTGCTCTTCAATATCTTCATTAACAACCTGGACACAGGACTGAAAGGGATGCTGAAAAAGTTCACAGATTATACAAAACTGGGGGGAGCTGTTGACTCCCTCAAAGGCACAGAGACCCTGCAGAGAGACCTCACAAATCAGAGGACTGGGCAATCACCAACCAACCCTATGAAGTTCAGCAAGGGAAAGTTCTGGATTCTGCACCTGGGATGGGGCAACCCTGTATGTACAGGCAGACTGGGGAATGGGAGGCTGGAAAGCAGAGCCATGAAAAAGGGACCTGGGGGGTCCAGGTCTGTG